>KK119211.1:129868-140819 GCA_000611955.2 Stegodyphus mimosarum | reverse complement strand
AAAAACAACATTACATTTTGAAATAGTGTTATAATTACTGATTTTGTCAGTTATTATTTAATTTTATAAACTGACGATTTTGTTGGTTGCTTTGACTACATGAATAATTTTCTCTTTTGCAAATGGAGCACGAAGGGAGCATTTTACAGTTAAGAGAAAATAACCAATCTATCAAAATTCATAAAATTTATAAAGAGGTAGATAAGTTTTATGATTTTATTATGAATATTAGATAACCTTTAAAACTCATACAGACAATAGCAGAGGAACATGTTAAATTGTTATTAAATAAATGCACAGTAGTATTTGAAAATTATAATGAAATTAAATAACATTAAAAGGATCTGATAACAGAACAGTTATACTTGATTGTAATGAAAGGAACAATTAGTGAAACTACCGAGACTCTGGATTTACAGAGGAAAGATAAACGACGGTCTGATTCATTAAAAAAGGCAAGAGAGAAACGTTTTGGTCAAGCACTCAAAGAAAAGGATTAACCAAGCAAGTAAATGCCTTGACGTGAAACAGTTGTGGTAACAAACCGAATCTAAAGCGTTGGAGCTGTCGTGCTGAAAGCCACGTACGAAGGAATTTCGGAACACCCCAGAGCGTGGGGGTTCTCATTATCTTTCAAACTCCGGTCCGTGAGATGGCCATGATTTGTTTTCTTTGTCGTTGCTGGGAAATAGTCGTATTTTCCACGACCTGGGGTGTTCCGAAATTCCTTCGTACATCCAACAGGAGCAGTCCAACAGGAAGCCACTTATGAATAATGAAGACGTTACACAGAGAGAGCTTCTGATGGAGGAAAGCAAGGGAAGAAGCGCAAAAGTGGTGCCAACCTTGCGAGGCCCGTGCAGGTCGGAAATTCGGAACTTTCAGCTATGCTCGATTTGTGGTAGGCGTCAGCCTAGGCACCCAGGTGTATCAAACACTGTTCCACAAAAAGGACCAAAAAAACGCAGCCGAAGCACCCTGCAACGTTACAATGTACGAACGCCTTATGAACGCATTACCTTTGACATCTTGGGACAGTTGCCACGAACTACTGATGGCACAAAATACATCCTCGTTGTCGTTGATTACTTCAACAAATCCCTGAATCGTATCCTATTCCTGATCCAAAGGCTGTCACGGTAGCAGAAGTAAAGATACAACATTAGGGATTCCGCATTCAAAGTGCCTCTTTAGTTACTTTCCGATCACGAAGAAATTTTTACCTCAGCTGTAATCAAAGAATTGTGCAAGCTATTCGACATTGACAAAACTTAAACGGCACCTTTACATCTCCAGTCAAAGGGCGTTGTAGAGTGGTTTAGCCAAACCATCCTTAATAATCTCTCGTTGGGGGTTTCCAGAAATCAACAGGACTGGGACAAGAATTTACCTCTCTTTTTACTGGCTTATCGCAGTGCTGTTCACAAGACTACTGGCTATTCACCATCTCAGATTCTCTTCGGTCGTGACCTTCGTCTGCTTTCTGATGCCTTGTTTGGTCGCCCTTCGGATGCGTCTTCATCGCCCGAGGAGTACATCCAAGATCTCCAGGCGCGGTTTGAAGCGACGCACAATTTTGCACGTGAGTGAGTCAACACAGCGACGGAGAAGATGAAGACCCGATATGACTCGGCCCGAGAACTGCAGGAAATCTATTCAAGAAAGGAGACAAGGTGGACTTGTGTAATCTGATTCTACTGAAAGGACTTTCTCCTAAACTGCAGTCACCTTGGGGCGGTCCTTAAACAGTCCTAAGCAGGCTGAACGACATGGTAGTTCGGATACCAAAGTCATCGAATTCTAAGCCTAATGTTGTTCATTATAACAGGCTAGCCCCTTAGTCTCTTTAGATGCGCTTTGCATTGCGTTGTGTTTAACTTTCTTAGTAGTTTTAAATATAATTACGGATTGTATTCTGTGATACTGTAAACACCTGTACGAGTATTTCTGTGGAAAATTCCGGATTTTTTAAGCGCTTACTTTGATTAAATAAATTTTTTAACCTATCATCTGACATGTGTGCATTCAATCTATTACGAACCCTTACACTCGAAATGAGGGTATACATATTTACTTATTTTACGAGACGTATGAGAATTATGTTAGTTGCCACTACTGATTGTGTATTTTGCGTCTCCGAAAACTGCTCCTTTCTCTTGGGTATGCCCAATATTTAACTAAAGCTAAATTGACTTCGATATTGACTCTATTTGTTCTAATTTCAGCAAAAGAATAATTGTTACTGCTAAGCTATCACTCGTAAAATAAACCGCCACTATATTTGCAGGAGGTGCATCTGATTTTCTTTTAACCTTTCTACGCTACATGTTTGCTGCATTGCATGTGATAACATATTACAGAAAACCTTAAGTTTCTAGCAATGTGTGATTATATTCTGCATGTAAGTTATTGAATGAAACTTATATGCGGAATATATTTATTCATTTACAATAATTTAATTTATGTAAACTAGTTTAATATTTTAATAAAATTAAGTATTGAACGTTTTGTATTAGTAATATCCACAAATGACCACGAGAGATAAACTACCGATGAAAGTAACTAAAGCTCCAGACGAAAGGTATTCAGCATTGCATTTTAATCCATATTTCCCCATCGTCCTAAAATAGGACACCACACATAAATGGTCTTTGTATAAAAACTTCCAAATAATTTAATTCAAATTAAAGACGATTTATTATTTAAGAGTCATTTAACTATATATCGCAAGTTAGAATAAATTTAGATATTTTTTATTAATTTTTTTAAATAGGGATTTTTGCAGATTTTTTTGTTTTTGTTTTCAACATATAAATTTACTATATTTTTGAGCTCGAAGAAAAACATATATATAAATTTACTGAGATAATATTCCATACTTTTATACCAGTAGAAAACATAATCAAAAAATATTACCAAAAAGAATTTTTCTTTCGTTTTTAACTGTCATGAAAATAGGACGACAGTAAAATTTACTGCTACCAAATACCCATCAGTTTGTGATGGAAATGATCCTTTCTTTATCTTTTACATTCCAAACATTGCTATTATACAACTAATCCAAGCACTTTAGCTTAGCTGGCAGGTGCACATCACGTAACAGGCAGGTGTGTGAAATGATGGGGAGGGGATTAAGTAAATGTTCCAAACATTGACTCGTGAAGTCAGTCTGTATTCTGAAACTCATCGAAGTAGACTAAATTTCTCTCTTTTTCGCGTGTTTGAATTTCGGAGAAGAATAAAATGCCAAAGATACAAAAGAAGATACCAAATAAGAAAATCATGAATGAGCCATTATCTCATATAATTGTCCAGAATTTTCTGTCAGTAATTACAAACCCTGATATACATAAGCTTTATATGGATAATTGCTTTACTTCCCATGAATTATTATCCGTTCTTGCAAATAAAACCTTCTTCGCTACAGGTACTGTTAGAGAACACAAAATGTCTAAGCGACCATTTATACCCTCTAAAACAATGTCAAAAATGGAACGCGGCTCTTCAGGTAGTAGCTATAATTCAGAAAACAAAGTTGTAGCTGTCCGATGAAATAACAGTTGTGTTGTTTCAGTAATATCCAATTTTAAAGAAACAAAAAGCGTATCATCCGTAGAGACAAGAGTAAAAGGTGGCCGAAAAAAGATAAAGATACCAGTGCGCATTGCCTGCTATAATAAAACGGAGTTGACCAATTTGATAATTATGTAGGAGCTAATGTTACTTCAGTTCAATGAAAGAAAGCGTACTTGCGTCTATTAGTTAAAGAGCTTGAAACAGCATTTGTTGCTTCATGGAAACTCAGCCAGTTATTTAGTGGTGTTGGTCTGCTTGATTTTCGAAGATACAGAATGATTGTAAAACCCTTAAAACGTCCTTGAGTAGACAAAGAAAATACCAGCTAGAACTTGCACAGCAAACCAACAACTATCTGCAAAAAATGTAATGTTGGACTATGCTTAAGATGCTTTCTCTCATTCCACCTAAGTAAGAATGATAAGCAGTGGATTATACTGTTGTCCTATTTTTAGGACAGGCTCTATTGATCAAAATAAGAAAAATTTGGTATGTGTTTTGATTTTATATGTATACATTAGACTTCGAGAAACACGTATTTAAGAATTTATAAAAATGTACTAATTTTTTCAATGCTTGGTATGATATGGGTTAATGCTAATAAGACTAATCATCGTACACATCGATTAATATCTGTGCTTTCATGTGCCACGAATAATCAAAGTTATGTATCATCAAGAATAGCTGTTAAATATTTCTGCATGTTTTGTTTAACCTTTTTGCATGCTCCATTGTTATCAGGAATAAAAGACACAGCTAATTCATCAAATTCACATGTTTAGCAGCAGGTGTTAATCCTGATGACATGGGTTTCCTACAGCCGAGGAGAAGCTAAGACCATTTCACGTTGTTATTTTTTTTCAAATGCCATTCGGACAATTCACGAGCCTTCAAGAGTACACAACGGCAGGCTAAATTCCAAGTGGAGGTCCAATAACAAGTGACAATAACTTGTACAGAACTCGATTGACACATTTTTGGAGATTGGATAAATAAAGCATTTTCCGCCTGTAAAAAAAAGGCTTGTGATGAATTTGTCACTCCGTGTTTTGCTTTTTAAGAACGAAGATTCACATCCCCCAGGACTAGAAGATGATCCCTCGTAGAATTTAAATTTATCAAGATTCAGTTCCTTCCTCCGGACACGAGTCCTTTACTGCAGATTATAGACCAGCACATCATTAATTTAATTTAAATTTTAAACGCTGTTTATAAAAGCTTTCTTCTAGTATTGTTTTGAAGGAACTGAAGGAACTAAATACACTCACAGAAAGTTTTGAAAGGCGAGGTTTACCTCACTGCTGGCCCGAGAATAATCGACAGGCATGGCAGGGGTCACAAAGAAAACCATGCTTTCTTCATGGAAGAAAATTGGTCAGGAACGGCTTTATCGAACACGACAGCGAGAGGTTTTAATAAATGCTTGCAGAGCCTTAATCGACGAGACTGGGTCTAGGCTCATGATCATGGACATCCAAGACATCGATACAAGACATAGACATAGACCCAAGACAACGACATCGATGAGCGAATGGAAGAACATAAACCGGAGCTAAACACCGAACAGCTTTCGGTGTCACAGGAAGATGCTGTGGAGAGGATATCGTCAGAAATGGAGGACGAAGTTGTAGGGATCATGCTTAAAACAGCTTCATCAAAGAAACAATTTTCCAGTAAATTAAGGGGAGATGCTAAAATCATTGGAAACTGTTGAATCTTGAGTTGAGAAGCATCTCCCTAATAAGGCAGTGACTACGCGCACTACAAATTTTTATTTAACGTTTTGTCTCATTTTCGCCAAATTTTGAAGCATAGGCGAAAACAAATGCTTTTCGGCAAATTTCTTGTAAAAATGGTATATGTTATGAATAATTAAATATATTATTATAAATTTGTTTGAGTACTGTTTTTCAGAATGGAATGCATTATCCTATTTTACATTGATTCCTACGGAAAGAAATTGTTTCGGTTAACGACGTGTTAGCATTACGGATAAGATTGGGGAACCAGTTACGTTCGTTAAACTCGCTGATATAATTAAAAAAAGCTGATGTGTACACCACATGACTTCCTTGTGCGGAATATTAAATTATCCGCATTTTTACTGCATTTCATTTAAACTTATTGAATTAAATCTACTCAGTCGATAGAGCATAAACCACAATAGAATAAATGCAGTCTTTAAAACTCACTATATTTATTTACCATAGTCTGCAGTTATTGGGCTGGTGCTAGGTTTACTTAACAGCGTTACATGTCATCCATTTTATAACTCAGAATGCACAAAAATTATATCATCTGAAGAATTATCTAATCTTTGCCACATGTTCTATTCAAATACTATAAATTTAAAACGATGTATAAAAGAAATTAAACAAATAAAAAAGAAAAAGTTTTTAACAGACGATTCAGCGCCGCTTGCCTAATGCGCATGCGCTACTCGTAAACATTCTCCTCTGTTCGAGACATACGGGAGACAATATTTACTGCTAATGCGAAACACTTATTTCTTCGACTTTCGTTGCAGATATATTTCTCATTCTATTAATTCAGTTCTCACTTCGCATCAAGTCAAAAATACATAAAAACTTAAAATATTTTCATTAAAAAAATGAAAAGCATAAAACACCAAGTCTAGTAAAACAATTAAAAAACAGTTTTTACAATTAAAATTACTGTTTCAACGCAAAAACAAGCAATTCCACCAGAAGCCAAGAAGGCAGATATTTCGGGTGCACAAAATATATTCCCTTTTCGTTCCAATGGCCAAAAAACACTAAAGGTGCAGAAAGAATTAATTGCAGAGAATTTGGCTGTTATGGTAAAAAAAATTATGCTTAGACTCACTTAAATAACTAATAAATTGTTGATAATTGTACAAATATTGCATGCAGATTAACTAAAGGCATAAAAATCTTAACTGGAAGATAAAAACAACATAAGTCAATAATTTTTAAAGCAAAAAATGCACAATTTACCAACATATTAATAATAAAAACTCAGCTCACTGAGCCGAGTAACAGAATGGATGTATATATATATACACTGTAAAACCGTATATACTCGTAGTATGTATACTATTGGTGCGGCCGATTGCAACCAAAACGGGAGGTGCACAACTGTATGTTATAGCAGTCCTATATACAAAATTTCGACGTTCTGAGTCTCTTCTTAATCCGTTTTAAATCTCTTATAATTCGTTTGGTTAAAGAGGTGTTAACTGACCATACATGATATGTTTTAGCTGTTGGCTTCCACTGATGATAGTTGAAGCAAAATTAGCAGTAAAATACCTAGCGGTTGGGGTTCTCAATCTTACAAAGACCACTTTCCATGAAAAGAAATCAATTAAGATAGCTTATAAATGTTCCGTTCCCAGTGAAGAATTATGTAAGTTCTAGCATGTCATTTTTGAGAATTTCTCCAGATTTTGAAGTCAGCTGGAACAATGTTCTGGCTGTAACTTCATCGATCCAGTCTATTTATCATTTATTATATAAAGTTATTTACGTGTGCATGATTTTAGATGAGAAGCTGGTACTTTTATCCTGACGGTCCTAACATTTATGCCTGGTGCCGCTAATTTGTCAATCTGTTATTGCCAAAATTTCCAATACGGGATTGTATTTATTGCTGTTCGGTCTGCAGTTATTGGGCAAATAGAACAATAGTTTTGTTTAACATGTTTAATGATGATATTTCTATAGAATTTCTGTATTTTCTTGAATTGCCTTCAGGTTTGACGCAGAATCCTTAGTGATATTGAAGTATGAGCCATCAGAGATGCAAGAGGCTCTTGCAAGGCAGCAGGTCCCGCTTGAAAGACGGAGTTATTTTGATTGTATTTTCTCGCCCAAGTGCTATGTTAGTAGCTTTCAGGATGCAATGTCTATTTCCTATTCCTTGCCACCTTTGCAAACCATCGGTGTATATGACCCTTAACACGGGAATAGTAGGTGATGCCCATTCTGTTATAATATCAAATTCAACCAGGTGGCAAGGTGGAGGGAAATACTTTCTTCATAATCTGTATGAATAAATTCATTATCCCAGAGTATACAATTCACTTTCAGTCTGAGGGTGAGCAGGATAGTGCATTCTCTCTGGGCCTGTAAATGTAGAGAGGAATATCCTAAAGGACTTTAGAGCACTGGTAGGGGAAGTACGGTAGCCTCGGTAGTTGCTTAAAACCCTCTCAGCGTTACGGCCGGATTTTTCCGTATAGAAGGCTGCCTTCTATATTCGTTACACATGAAAATTTCTGCTATTTTTTAATATATCTGATTTCGGTTTGGATTTATATTGGAAGAAAAGAAATCAAGGTACAAAATAAAAGAGTCATTTTTTAATTAAAATCAAGAAAATAACACTTGTAAATGACATTTTGAGGAACTTTGAAATTTCAAAGCTAAACCCGTAACGCTCGGAGGGTTAAAAGAAAGAGGCGCTAAGCATATTTAAAACGTTCCTGTAATAAGAAAAATGATGATTTAAAATGTTGATTTAAGAGTAAGATTAAGTTAGATTGTTCCTGTGTAAGATCTACTATGTTTTGCTATCATAAAATGATAACTAGATCTACTTGTATGTTAAATCTTGCTAATTCTCGCATAGGCATGAAGATGAATACAAAGGGGAAAAGGTGTAAAGGACCCTTTATTTACCACAAATTAGTTGACAGATCGAATGGACGTACGTGCTTACAATCAAAGCACCGTCAACTTGCGGTTAGAACTTAAATCATATTGTAACAATAAATTTAAAATGTGACGATGTAGTGCTAGAATACGCAATTCAACTTAATCTAACAGGCTGACTAAGACACGTACAACGGCAATATACTAACTAGATGGCCAGAATGCGTACGCTACTAAGATTAATACCTGGAGAACAAACTAGCAAACGTGCGTCTTCACTAGCGAAATCACGCTCTGTCTAACCTTTTCGCTCCAACAGTTTAAATACTCTCGTTCATATACTTAATTTATATTCTGAAGAGGAAATGTGAGGGGAAATAAAAGAATTCAGGAAAGACTCACAAATTAAGATAACTATTAATAAAAGTAAATAGAACCTTACATCTGCTTCCCATACGGAGGCTTGGAGTATTGCGATCCTTTCTACTACCATCTAATAGGAGATCTTAAACATCCGCAAAGAGGCTTCTGTTGTTCTAAAAATACTGTTAACTAAGTAATGTTATACTGAAAAACTAATTAATATACTAAAACAGAAAATTGAGATTCTGAAAAATTCTCCTTATTTTTATTGTATGCATACGAATTCCCTATTTTTTTATTTTGATTCTTCATTTTGGGCTAAGTAAAATTCCGCTTAAGGCAATTTATTTATGTGTTTTTATTTTTAGTTAATTTATGTAGCATTCAAAGATAATGCAGTGCAGTGTGTTTTTTAGAAGTTATTAAATGAGATGGATATGCAGGATTTTCAGCCGATTTCTTGTAGCATCCGCTTTACATAGAGGCCTTCTTCCAGTGTAAATAAATTATTATTTTAAAATAAGATTTGCAACCTAGTTTGTAAGCAAAAGGATAAGATTGCGTATTTAGTTTTAATGCTTACGTAAATCAAAATTAATTTTGTTAGATTTATTTATAGCAGAAATTGGCTGTAAACATAGACAGAAAAAAGGCATTGCACAGTTGCGTTGGAAAAAAAATTGTAAAACAAAAATTTATTTTTGAAACTGTATTTTTCCTGAAATAAAATGTGGTGAACAAAAAAAAAATAAATAAAACTCCTTCACAAGGATTGAAGAATCCTTTCCCAAGTTAATATTTGGCCGACAGAAAAAAGGGCATATTTTTCGTTTTCTTGATGAGAACTTTCCTAGTTAGACCAGAATACTTCGACTGTTACTGCATGTCGATAAGATTATAACGCTCATGACAATATAAATTTACATGCCGAAGAGTCAAATATTCCTAAGTCTCTGCTGGTTGCTTTAATGGATCCCGTTAATTGCTATGTAGAACATAAAAAACTGCCCTGAAAAAAGGCTCGAAGAAATATGCTTAAAACTTCAGAGCAAATTAATTACGAATAAATCAATAAACGCCACTGATGTATAAATCGATAAAAAAGATGCTGAGAACAAAATATTTAAAAAGAAGAAGTGCCTGAAGTCTTTCACTTTTTTGCTTCTATGGAAATAAAAATAGGTCTCAAATTACTAAAGAAAAAAGAAGGAAAGGAAAAAAATGTTATCCTTATTTACTATTATTTAAAAATTACTTTATTTTTAAAAGAATTATGCAGCCGATGAAAAAAAATTATAATATCAATATGAAAGGAAAATTGAAATCTCTGCTAAAAGCGGATTAACATTAAATTGCTAAGGCGCAACGTAAGTTATTGGTAATTAATTTTGCACAAATTAGTAAATCAGACTAAAACTATTCTTGATACCGACGTACGAAACTTTTTAAAGGATTAAAATGTTTGAAAATTTTAATTAAATTTCTTCAAAATTGCTTTTTGTCTTGAAGAAGACCATAATATTTTTTGCGGGTATTAAAATCAAATCCCCCTATTTATTTATTTAATATTTTATTAAATCAAAATTCGATTAACATTGATTTTAAAGATAAATTTTGAGTGAAATTTGTTAAATGCACTGAGTACTTTACTAAAATTAATCTTAATTTTAATTGTCCTAATACTGTAATCTTCTTAATTTTAAGCATTAAATATAAGAACATAACTGTAACTTTTAAACAAGGAGAAGGGATAAAGGAGAAGACAATTATTAACTAAAATCTCGTAATGAGTAATCTAGACTAGGCCACTTAAATCTTAAAGACCAAATTTAATAGATGAACCTACTCATTATAATAGTGGTGTCTAAAAGAGTTTATTCAGCGGGCAGTTTCATATTTAGGCAAATGCATTGTGTCATGATCCTTGACCAATTCATCTCTTCCGGTTCGTTTTCATCCACTTATGAATGTTATTGGTCGACTCTATTCGCAGAAAATAGATTGGCACACTTATGCAGGTTTAACAATAACATGAACTATATTTTATTGAAGTATATATATATTATCTTTTCACAAAGTATTTTTTTTCACAATTACATTAAAGCCCACAACGATTACATTTCACCTCTCAGTTCTTCATCATAACAGATCAAACTTCAAACTTTGGAATACAAAAATAATAAAATGAAAAATGTTTCACACGAGCCTCCGTCTTTCTCGCATCAAGCACGTTTTCTTCTTCTCGTAGCCAGATTTTGCTTTCTCTCCGCTTTTCAGATAGACAGTTTTTTTTCACACGAGCAGGCCGTTGGCTTAAGTGTTCTTTCATCAGGGCTTGGTTGGTAGCTTCCTCTTACCGAGCATGTGCATGACAC
>KK119211.1:104055-128311 GCA_000611955.2 Stegodyphus mimosarum | reverse complement strand
GCTCCTGCCAGAGATTCACAAGTCTCCTGCTCTCTTCTAAAAATATCCGCTGTACATAGTCTTCCTGACTGAGGTTCTTGGCTTTCACTTGATTCCACCTTTCCTTTCTCATCGAGATTCCTCCCCACACTAGTGTTTCTTTCTAGTTTCCTTGTGTTTACCTTCACAGACTTTTCATTTCTCCTAACCTCTGGGATGTTTGTGATTTCTTCGGGTAAGTTCTCTACCACCTCACCTGTGTCATGTAACTGACCCCCTAACATGGTGAATACTTCCGGAGGAAACAACACATCCTCTGCTAGAGATTCTGCAACTGTACACAAAATCTCTTGATGTGTGACACTGGAACTTTCTCCTACAGTGATACCCAGTGGAATGTTTACCAAAGGGCATTTAACAGCTGGACCAAATATACCCTTCAAATATATGCTCGATCCTTCCTCCAGTTGGAGATTTTTGGTTAACTCCTTTTTAACTACCGTAATTTCTGTTCCTGAATCAACGAGGCCCTCCCCTATTGTTCCATTCACACTAATAGGAACCCTTTTCAACTTACACAGCTTATAGTTGGTTACATTCCCTGGCTTCCCCAAAGGATCCACACGAGCTACCACAACTTTGTTCGCTAGAATATCATTATCCTGACCTTTTTTTACCCAGTTTACCCTAGCTTTATCCTTTTCCTCATTTCGGTTATACTGCCTAGAACCTTTAATCTGAGAATAGTTCCTTTTAAAATGCGAAGCTGAACCACATACAAAACATGTTAAACCTTTAACATTCCCTGTGTTTTTCCCTATGGTTTCTGACCCATGCCGACCGCTTCGTCTCTTTTCGACCTTAGGTTTCTCACCTATTACCTGATTTAGCATCTTAGTTTCACAAGCTCCCCTACGTACGTTGTAGGACTTCTCTTTAGCCGCGAAGAATATGTCACACTCCTTCCCAAGCTCTCTTGGCTTGAATCACGAGTCTCCCTGCCTTATACTTATGTGTACTGCAGTTTCCGTATCAAGGGTCTGGTAGATTTTGTCCGCTACCACCAACTGATTAAGACCTTCAAAGTCTGTCACCCCCCTTGATTTCACATAATTTTCCCACATGGCAGTAACTCTAGTAGAAAACTGGACAAAAGTCTCTTCTGAACTTCGTCTTGCTTTCCTGAAATTCTCCAGGCATACCTGAGGTGACGTTGAATTCTTTCAACACAGTTTCCTTTATTACTTCATAATTCCCATACTTATCCTCCCTTATCAATGTTAATAAATTTGCCGCTTTATCTCCCAAAAGGTAAATCAAAATCTGATCTTTCCTTCCCATTCTCCCCCCGTTCGGGTGTGGTACTCCTATTCAAGTAACGATCCTGACAATCTACCTTATACTTCTCAATGGCAATCCTCTTCTCTGCCTCTAACTTTAATTTATATTCCCTTTCTTCTATTTGGCGTTCTTTTTCTCTTTCTAGCCTTTCCTTCTCCTCCTTTGCCTCCCTATCTGTAATGATAACACTCAGAAGGTCCTTTGCTACCTGCTCCTCATAGCTTTCACTAGCAAGAATTTTTTCCCTCAAGTCCAAAATTCTAAATGTAGGCAACATTTCAACACCAAACTCTTGTGCAAGGGCGACTAGATCAGCCTTTCTATGTTTGGTCAAAAATGACATTATGGGACTTTATGTTCAACTTAATTAAAATAACAGAAAATCAAAACTGAATCTCTGTACTTAAAATTTTACATCAAGTCTTGAACTTCTAGTGAATCATAAACACCTGGTATCTGCATTAAATATGCACAACATCCAAATATTCAATAAAAAAAAATAAAAAAAATTAATGAGTATATATAAGCAATCAAAAATTAATGAATGCATGAGAATTAATGCAATCATATCTCTTAAATAAAACACAAGCATTAGTTAAATTAATACTCATTCACTCATACAATAAAAGATAAATGCACTTTCAAAGTAATTCAAGTCTCATATGATAATCACACTGATAATTCCTGTGTTATAAAATACTTCTTTAAGTGTACCGTTACATTAATAGCAAATGTTTCATAAAAAATGATAAATAATACACTTAAACGAGAGAACCTGGTAGAAGATAACTGTTCCACTTAATATGCTTCGCAGCATTCGTAAGGCATTTACTTGAGCTTTTTCCGAGTCGACGAATATGCATCCGACCAGCTGCCGCCACTGTCATGATCCTTGACCAATTCATCTCTTCCGGTTCGTTTTCATCCACTTATGAATGTTATTGGTCGACTCTATTCGCAGAAAATAAATTGGCACACTTATGCAGGTTTAACAATAACATGAACTATATTTTATTGAAGTATATATATATTATTTTTTCACAAAGTATTTTTTTTTCAGAATTACATTAAAGCGCACAACGATTACATTTCACCTCTCAGTTCTTCATCATAACAGATCAAACTTCAAACTTTGGAATACAAAAATAATAAAATGAAAAATGTTTCACACGAGCCTCCGTCTTTCTCGCATCAAGCACGTTTTCTTCTTCTCGTAGCCAGATTTGAGCTTTTTCCGAGTCGACGAATATGCATCCGACCAGCTGCCGCCACTGTCATGATCCTTGACCAATTCATCTCTTCCGGTTCGTTTTCATCCACTTATGAATGTTATTGGTCGACTCTATTCGCAGAAAATAAATTGGCACACTTATGCAGGTTTAACAATAACATGAACTATATTTTATTGAAGTATATATATATTATTTTTTCACAAAGTATTTTTTTTTCAGAATTACATTAAAGCGCACAACGATTACATTTCACCTCTCAGTTCTTCATCATAACAGATCAAACTTCAAACTTTGGAATACAAAAATAATAAAATGAAAAATGTTTCACACGAGCCTCCGTCTTTCTCGCATCAAGCACGTTTTCTTCTTCTCGTAGCCAGATTTTGCTTTCTCTCCGCTTTTCAGATAGACAGTTTTTTTTCACACGAGCAGGCCGTTGGCTTAAGTGTTCTTTCATCAGGGCTTGGTTGGTAGCTTCCTCTTACCGAGCATGTGCATGACACATTGCAACACCCTTCAGTATTCAGAGCATGAAATTCAATTTATAGTTTCATTTCGGCCAGAGGGTGGCGCATGTATTAATATATTTACCATTCTATCTGTACGCACTAAAGATAAGAGAAGATTTAAAACAGGAATTAGAAGCCCGCAGTCCTATGTCTCACTGTTTCTAATTCAATTGAATAAAAAATTTACTTCATGTTCCAGAATATTGATTAAGTTACCAGATATCCTGGTTTCTTAATATTATCTGATATTGTATTCTGGATACAAACAGAGGTTCGTAAGTTTTAAATAAATTGTTACAAAAATTGAAAAAAAAATTATTCATTTACGGAAGAAGTGAGGAAAATTCCAGAAAATTTATGATACTTCTACACGGCTGCAGGTAATTTATAATCAAATCAGGTAATTTCTGAATTTTATGGCAATTTTTCATAAACACATGTTCGTAATATCTGTACTTTCGCAACAGGTCTACTGGAAAATGTTGCTGTGTACATTCAATTATTAAGCTTTTTCTTCAATCAAGCTCTCTGCTTGTCTCTAAGTCATTTGCTTTTATCTCCTCATACCAATTTTTTGTTTGTTGCATTTACTCAAACTTTTCTGAAGTTAATTTTTCAAAAAGTTAGCTATTTTAAAATATGGCAACCACCCAAACATGATAATGAAATTCTCTAAATAATTTTAGTGCAGAAGGAACTTCACTGAAAAAACAACAAATCTTCAAATATCTGCTGTGAAGATTAAGTTCGTTATCTAGTACAGCTGGCTCAGTACTTCAAGGTGCCCTTTTTTGTCAATGGAATTACTAAATATAGTATGAAACATATTTTGCATTTTGTTTTAGTAAAATTCGAGCTTAATACGGTCTAAGAAAGCAATAATTTATTTCCGCTTGTATCTGAAAAAATCCCTTGTTCATTAAAAGAAGAATGATGAAAGGATGGATCCTTGAGTTTAATTTAAAAAAAATGTGTAGGGTACAGTAACTATATGGAGAGTGTTATATAAGATTCAACGACAATGCATATTTATACATATTAAAAGAATTTCACCCTTCAAATCGACAACTAAAGGAATCCATTTTAACCAATCAATGAGTTGACTTCTTATTGAGACTTTTCGTATCAGGTGCAACTGAAATTTAATTTTGTCGCCCTGGGCGGTGGTGAATTAACATAGGTTCGACACTGGGAACAAAATTTAGGGAAATCTCAGATAAGCGGCACTTGGCGCAATTTTTTCGTCTATTTTGCATCGCGAAAAATCACCATATCCTTGGGAGTAATTTTTTGACGCCAAGAGTTAACTGCCATCAACAGACGCTTTCCAAAAATTCCCTTTCAGCCCAATATTGGAGGAAGCTCTTTTGGGCAAAAATCGCGTAAGGCAAAGTGTAGGGTTTGCTTTGAGAAGATAAACCATACACATAGGAAAACTTGTAAACGATTAGTTATTGTTGTGATTAAGTAAATCTACGCACTTTTTTTCATCTTAGTATTTTAGATTATGATATATATAACTCCAACATTATTAACTTTTATAACTCTATTTTTTGATTCTTACCATTAATTTGAACAATTATCCGTATTGATGGTTATATATGTTTGAAAACACGTTCTCTATACAAATGCAGGAATGATCACGAAAATGCAATATATATCACATAGATGAAAGTTTTAAAAAAATAAAATATGCATGTATTTCCACAACAAATGATTACATCCTCGAAATTTATTCCAAGCTATTCAATCATCATCCAGTCCGGTTTATATTGGACACTCCGGATTCTTTTATGCACATAACTTCGCTTCAGTAAATGGCTTAGCGTAATAAAAGGTATTGTCACCTGAAACATTTGTGGAAGGCTCATGTGAAAATTATAAATGCTTAGCTACATCTTGAATAATGCTTTTGCTTTTTATATGAGAGCACAAATTTTCATGAGATGAAAATTTATCATGAAAGGATTTTACAATAGCTATTTTTATGTTACTTTCTATGTTAAATTTCTTATCATTTGGGGCTATTATTTTTAACACACTGTTTTAAATGCATGATTTTATGTTTTCTACCTTAACTTTCTGGGAGAATAATCCTTAAATTAAATTGCTTCGCTTAAAACATTTACAGGTTTAAAATGAAATCAGCACATCCACGTCAGATTGTAATTTCTTTATAATTCTGAATTTATATTTCTGATTTTTTAGCTTTTCGAAAATTTAGAGGTAAACTCTTTGAAGAGACACTGCAAGCCGAAGTTTTCAGACTGCAATTTATTTACGATTATGATTATTGTATTTTCCTCTCTTTTTTTCCCTGATGGTGCGTTCAAATAGCAAAAATGGTAACTTAAAAAAGGAAAGGGACAAATAATTCTTTCATACACAGCTGCAGATAGGATTATACTTATGGATTCAAAGATAAAGAATATAAATGAGATTACGAATTCTTATACCCATGTATTAAAATTTCTGGTGCCCAGAGAAGATATTGTAGAAATAAAATGAGATACTTTCACAGTCTGTGATATAACAGCTGGAGCGTAACAGTTATATTTCACATGTGTGTAGCCAGATTATACGTTAGCTAACTTACTTCACTCTCAGCATGTAAGGTTTCTCTACTTCCTTATAATTTGATTTCACAGTGTAAATAAACCGGCCCAGCAGAGGCCGAACGGTAAATCGTTGAACACTGGTAGATCAATCCGCGGTTCGAATTCTGGGGAACCGCTGGCTGCGTGGCTGTTTCCGTGGTTTTCCTACGGGTAACTTGTATGCAAGTCACTTTCCTTTAGATAATCCTCTACGAAGGCATCCCTCCCCTTAGGAACATAGCCCTCGAGTACTTTTCCATATTAAATAAACCAAACCAAACGTGATGCAAATTGGAAAGCATGTTAAGTTAGCATCTAGCATCGGAAGGTCAGGAGTTCAATTCCCGACGAAGGAAATAATAGATTACTTTACGGTTTCTGCTTTGATAAATCTGAAGACTCTACAAGTATTTTGTTTACGCTGACTGCCTATGTCCCTTCCAAATTTAATTATTCCTTCAATATGGCCACGTAATAAATGGCAAATTGTCATTTTTCATTTTCATAACTTATGACATTCTGATATTTTGCTTTCACCACTCCGAAACAAAGGAAAGTTAATTATTATAGATCATGCTACTTTGCAAAAAGAACATTTTTGTTCTTGCTGTTGATAACTGACAGTGCCGATTCAGTTAAACGAGTTTGTAATTAGGAATAATATTGGTGTATGTGGCCACGTCGAGCCATCTGCTATCTTAGACGGTAAGTGAATCTAAATTGCAATTAATCATATAGAGATCAAAGTCAAGTTACTTGTCTAAACAGTTATATTTTCTATAATTGTGCATAGAAAAAAGTGCGCAATACCTGATTTGTTACAAATTTTATGCCAAATAAGTAATCGCCATTTTTAATAACTGAGTATTTTCTTTTTAGTTATAAACTATCAGTCGTGGTTAGTAAAAGATCTTTGATTTTAATTTGCACTTTGCCTAAAACTGATTTTGTTAAGGGTGAAAATTCGCAGTCATTTCCGAAGAAACTCTTAGTCCGTTATGGGAACAGAGTTTTAGAAATATTAAGAATAAAGTGTGTAGATATATTAATATTAAAGTGTAATTTGCGCGTTCGCATCTGATTTTTAAAAAATGATTCCGAGTTATTTTTCATACTGAATCTATAATTCAAGTCCTTAACTTTAAAAAAAAGGGATAAAATCCGCTATTTATTTATTTTTTTATGTGTCATTTTTAAATTGCTTACTTTTGGTTTCGCAAGGGAAATGAGACAAAGTTTTTCAGAGATTAAATAATAATGTAATACATTTCACCCGTACATAGATAAATGAAAAGATGATTGTATGCACTAATAAACTTGCAGAGCTCTATTTTAATTTTAACCTTTAAGTTACAATTTTTTCCGACTTTCTTAGTTTTCGCATCTAATGCCAAATGAGGCTAAAAGAAAATTTTAGAGAAAAGCTTGTCCGTCTCCTACCAATGGAGAGTTTCTAGAAGAAAAATGTTTCTTTGAAGCCAGTGTTCCGCCTATCTACGCGGAACGTTTTTAAACTGAACTGAAAATGTTTCGCTTAAAGGTTTGTCCCTCATACGATTTTTCCAAATAACTGTTTTCGCACAAGTTAACTAATCAGTAATCCCGAAAACAAGATTCTAGAAAACGTGTTCTTCGACCCGCTGTTGAGGGTAGCTTGTAGATGTGATACCTGTTTTACTTTCCCTGAAGTGCAGTATTAGAAAGGAAGAGAAGCTTAAAAGTGAGTATAGTATTTTGATTAAGAGATTATCCATGCTTTTAACTCTACCTGTCTCGATGAAATTACGGTATTTTTCAGCCAATTTTCTGTGTTTAATATTTACAAGTGAGTTGATCCGATTTTACTTCGACGACTCAGACAAATGAGTTTGAGTTAACCATCTAAGAGACATGAGTTTATTAGGAATCAGTGGAGGATATGAAAGGTTTGTTATTCTATAAGTAACGCTCACGGTTTTTTTATGCCTTTTAGTTATTATTTTCTTCTCATGTGATTTATGCAATTTAAATTTCTTGTTAAGACGAAAATTAGCCGGAAATATTGAAATTTTAATAACTGTCAAGTAAGTGGGGAGTGTTTTCACATTATTTATTAATTACAGTTCTGTAACTTGCAGATACTCTAAATATACAGTATGTGTTTCAAAGACTCATAATATTCTTCAATGTCAGGCATCTAATGACTCCATTTATTACACAGTCAGCTATATTATCAATAAAAATTTAATTAGTCATTATCACTAAACCTACAATGAGAACCGTAATTACATTAATCATCACTAGACTGACGTTGAAAACACTTGAAATCTCCATGACGTTCTTATTTAAATCTCATTTGCTGTTTCTTCTTGAATAATCAGTCAAACGTGTTTAAATAATAACGCAAAGAGTATTTCAATATTCTTTTCTTTCCTTAACCCGCGGGAAGGCGCGTGGGGTGTATTATACCCCACCCCTACAAAATAGTGGAATATTCCCAACTTGTGAAATCGCAATTTTGTGTCCCTTTCAGTAGCTGAGTTTCTAGTAGTGTATGACCTTCAGATCCGGTTTACTGTTGCATATGTGTTTCAGAAAAAGATTTATTGGCATTTGTTGGAACTGGGGTATGACACACCCCACGCGCCTGTCCACGTAAGTGTTTTCCTGACGGAATATTTATTTCAGAAATTAAAGTCTAGAGTATAACAATAAGTATTTCTACTCGCAAGGGATTTTAAAGTAGCTAAAATTATATTTTTAAAGATTTTTTAGTGCATTATGGCAAAAAGAATGAGTCCCTATGAATTAGAGATGCAACGGCTGCGAGATTTATTAGAAACTGTTGAAAGTGATGAAGATTGCATTTCGGAAATTGAAAGTGATACTGACATT
This sequence comes from Stegodyphus mimosarum, assembly GCA_000611955.2. Lineage (NCBI taxonomy): Eukaryota > Metazoa > Arthropoda > Arachnida > Araneae > Eresidae > Stegodyphus > Stegodyphus mimosarum. The sequence continues at coordinate 119,779 of KK119211.1, read as the reverse complement.
GAAATATTTAGTGAACATAATACAGATACAGAAGAAGATGATGAACTGGATAATACTAAAGATGATGATGATTCTGATGATTTTGTTGGAAAAGATGGAAAAACGGTGTGGAAAAAAAAGAAATTTAGGCAAAATGTAAGAGTTCGTTCGCATAATATTATGACTCATCTTCCAGGACCTGTAAGAGAAGCCAGAAATGTTACTGATCCCTTTAGTAGTTGGAATATTCTTATTGATAATAGTATATTGTCAATAATTGTAGAATGTACGAATTTATATATTTCTGAGATAGTTTTACATTATAAACGTGAAAGAGATGCAAAACCTACTGACGTGGTCGAGATAAAAGCAGTTATAGGACTTTTATATTTATGTGGTCTTCACAAGTCATCGCATCTCAACGTAAAGGACCTTTGGGCTACTGACGGTACAGGTATTGAAATTTTTCACACAACAATGCCCTATAAGCGATTTTTATTTCTTTTACGTTGCATGCGTTTCGACAAATTGCTAGACAGGCCACAGAGAAAACTCTTTGATAAATTAGCCGCAATTAGAGATTTCTTTGAAAAATTTATTTCAAATTGCAAAGATTCTTATAATTTAGGTGAGTACGTCACTATTGACGAGAAACTTGAACCCTTTCGGGGCCGATGTGGGTTCCGGCAATATATGCCGAACAAACCAGCAAAATACGGAATCAAGATTTTTGCACTGGTAGACTCAAGAACTTTTTATACTTCTAATATGGAAATATACTGCGGTACACAGCCAGATGGTCCCTTCAAGGTCAGTACTAGTCCATCTGACGTTGTGAAAAGATTAATTCAACCACTGCATAAATCTAGCAGAAACATTACTACAGATAACTGGTATACGAGTTACCCACTAGCTGCGGATCTTCTAAAAGAAAAGCTGACACTTGTAGGAACAATGCGGAAAAACAAAAGGGAAATTCCTCCTACTTTTGTTACTTCTAAGGGAAGGGAAATATTTTCTACACTTTTTGGTTTTGAAAAAGATAAAACATTAATTTCTTATGTTCCTAAAAAAGGAAAAACTGTTCTTATGCTTTCAACATTACATAACGATGATGCTATAGATGATACTACTGGAGAAAAGAAAAAGCCAGAAATGATATGTTTTTATAATATGACTAAGGGAGCAGTGGATACGGTAGACGAAATGGCAGCAAGTTATTCAGTTGCCAGAATAACAAGGAGATGGCCAATGGTAATTTTTTTTTCTGCTCTGAATATTGCTGCAATAAATGCTCGAATCATATTGCTTTCAACTGCTAATCCACCAACCAGATATAGAAGCAGACGCCTGTTTTTGAAGGACTTAGCATTAGAACTAATTAAAAATCGTATTGAACAAAGATCAGATATTAATACGTTAGCGAGAAATTTACGTACGGCGTGCAAAAGAAGAGCAGAAGTTTCTACGAATAATTCAAACGAATCTATGAAATTCGAAATAACTAAATATAAAAGATGTGGTGAATGTCCTCGAGCTAAGGATAGAAAAACTCGAATGAGATGTATAAAATGTGAAATCTTTCTTTGCCAAGAACATATTAATGTATTATGTTCAAAGTGTAACCAGATAAAATAAGCATTGTGCATTAGAGATGCAACAAAACTTAAAGGTATGATGTCTGTTTTGTTATTATTTTCATTAATTTTTATTTTAACTCTATAAGCTTAATATTGGAAATTAATTTTTGGTAACCTAAGGTTTATTCACGTATAATAAATAAGAAAACTGATTTAAAACTAAATAAAACCTTTTTTTTATCTTATTTTAAATATTGGGGTATGTGAAACCCCACGCGCCCGCTCAAGTAACTTTTCTTGGTGCGCCTTCCGCCGGGTTAATATTAACTCTACCGGTTCAAAATATTGTTTAAGAATATTTTGCAAAAAACATACATTTTATTTTGAAATATAAGTTAAAATCCTTATTCCACACGAAATGTCAGCTTTTTAAAAGTGAAAGACGGTAGCCTCAGTAGTGTTAAGTAGAGTAACACGAGGCAATACAAAACGGAAAGTTTGAATTGTAGTTGTTTGTAGTTTCGGAAACCGTCTTAAGAATAACGTAAGAAATTACCTTGGCATGGACTGAACACCTATTTCATGGTTTCATCTAATAATGTGACTCCTTTTTATTCGCAAACATTTAACCCTTTTTAAACATAACATAATGTTACATTTAGTTTTCCAAACTATTTCCGACAATGAAAAACTTCGATCAGCTACTCTAATGAAGCAACATGAAGTGTAAGTAAGCTATACAAATGAGCCAAAAAACTAAAAGATATCTAATTTTAATAAAAAAAAAACTTCGTTACAGAATTTGCAACAGTATCAGTGAGATTCATCAAACTGTTGCTAATATCATCACCCTGATGAATCTTTCACTACATAAAGCAATAAAAAGTACTCCACTACACATAAAATGCCAATGGCGTGTTCGTTATTCCTTTTCATCCACACTTTCCCGAAGCTGTTTGAAACATCTAGCTTTTCTACGTTTCAACTAACTTTTTCTGATATTCTTTATGATGCTATAAAAAGGGGCGATTTTTTTTCAAACTTCTCTTTCCTCTTCTCTTTATAGGCCATTTCTAACTTATCAGATTTTCATCTTTTCAGTGGCTTTTCCCTCAGAGCTCAGCAGTGCACAGTATAATACTTTACGTATTTTTTAAATAAAAAAATTGCAGTTTTCATTTTTTTTTTACTCGCAGCTGTATTCAGAAATTCATTTCCTCTCCATTACTTATGCATGTATGAGCATCGCTATGTATAGAAACAGTGTTAAAAGCTTGAAGAATGTTATGTACTTGAAAAATAAGCTTCAGCTATCGAAAGTCTCTGAAAAGTCCAAGCATATATCAGGAGTTTCTCAAGCCCTGGGGCATATTTTTCGTTTGAACTCTCAGTATATAGTATTTCCGGATGCTATATCATTGAGTATTCAAAACCTACACTGTCTGTGTATTCAGTAACGAAATGTCCTTTTGCAGATGTACGAAAGGAAATCTATGATACCATCCCTCATATTTCTTTGCCCTAAATTGCGAATATTTTGCATTTTATTCGGAAGAGAGTACAGAAGTATATACACCAAAAAAATCTACTGTGATTTTGCCTTGTTACATAATTTGAAAACTTTGATAATTCGCATATACTTTGTGATAAACCATGAAATGAATTGAGATTTAAGGCTATTACATTAATGCAGTAGAAATAAATCACGAAATACTGGGTGATCCAAATGTAGCGAAAAATGTAAAAAATTCAGTGATTTGGAAAGTTTAGATAGTAACACGATTACAGTTTTTTCACAGAATGGCGTGGTATTCTTTTTTAATAATGGAAGACTCTATTACCAGAATAGTTAAAAATTTCACCGATTAATGGTTCTTCATTCAGTGTTAGTAGTTCAAACAGCAGTGCAGCACATTTCGCAATGCAGCTAGGACTAAAATATTCGATATTATGGCGTCTTTCGGGAGGTAATGAATGACCACCAGACATTCGTTCAGAAAACAGCAACTACGACACGGTCATTATAAAATTTTGATCGAAGCCGATGCTCGGAAGTACCTTTGCGCGGCTCCTCATCCTGCATGAATATTGCAGTATGAAGCCCTTTATGCATTTGTACGGAGGGAATAATACTGTGTTTTTACATGTGTTGGATAATGTTCGGATATGATAAAAATAATTTGAAATGCTTCACTGTGGATTTCTGGATTTTTTTAAAGTAAAGAAGGTCTATAATGAATGGTGCAATAAACCCGAACCATGCTAAAATCTTTGGATGTGATGCAAAGTATTTCCACTATTGCATTTGGTTATTCTATTGTCCATATTCGGAAGTTATATGCATTTAAACTTAAGTTAAGCAAAAAACGAATCTCGTCAGTCAGCAGGACTTTTGATAGACACTTCATATTATTTCATATACGTTGAAACCTCACCTACAAATTCGTGACATCTCTGAAAATCATTGATTTTAGGTTGCCGTACGGGTTGGAGTTTGTACTGACAGATCATGAGAAAGATCTTGAGTGATCGTCACACACTGCTGTATAAAATACTAGTCCTCCGGGACCGCTGCAGCACAATTTATAGATGAAATACGTACCATTCTTCCAATAAAATTGTTATTAAAAGAAATCCCATATCTTTTTATGCATTTCTGCGCAAGTCGCATCCAGCTTCTCTCTACAAATTTCATAATTGTCATTTTTTGCCCTTTTCTCTTATGTCCAGATCACCTGCTTTTGTGAAAAGTACAACTCTCCCCAACATGTTCATTCGAAGATTAGAGTGAAAGGAGAAATAACTAATATACCATTTATCACTTCAGTTAGGTATTATCGATTGTTGTATATTGATTCGACAGAAAACCATGAGTATTTACACACTTCTTACAATGAATAAAAATTATTAAATTTAATAATGCTGTAAGGTATTTTCTCCCTTATTTCCTCATGCCTTCTGGTGTAAATGGAAACATACTCGACGAGTATTCGAGTCTCGGTGAGGGGCACTGCAATTTTCAACTCTTCTGCTTCAAAATAACCCAATGGCTCTAAAATTGGCACCTGAACTAAAAGGTGGTGGACGATAATTTGTCACCACCAGGATCGCGCGACTAGGTCTCCTCATACGCAGTCACTCTTTAAAGGGGCTTATAAAAGGTGTTTTCTTCTTCTTTCCGCATACCTTCGTGGTGAAACTGGCAGCATGCTCAAACCTTATTCGAGATGTCCAGGGTTACTGCACATTTTCCACATCTCCTGTTTCAAAACAACCTAATGACTCTACAAAGTAAATATTCTCTGTACTCTAAACATAAAATTCCTTCATTCTTTCGACAGGCATATGCAGCATTTCCTTAAAACTTGCATCGTTCTGATAATAAAATTTAATAGAGGCTATGTTGAGACTGAAGTTTGATTCAAACTATTTTGTCTTGTTCTAATTAATTGCAATATATATGAAAAAAACAAACTTATGAATGCATGCATTACCTAATAACTAAACTTACAAATTTATACCCATATTATTCTGAATAATGAAGCATTCAGCATGCACCAGCGATATGGATAAAACTTTGAGAAACGCTTATATTTTTTTATGCTGTAGGGATTATTTTAATTTTCTAATAGTTACTTTTAATTTTGAAACCCTTTCCTTTAAAATCTTGTTCTAAACCTACAAGTCCTTGCCAGATTGCTCTTAAAAACGAAGATTCTGATGTAGTCTCGCGTTTCATGTAAAGGAAGTATAACCAGTATACATTAGGGAAGTTCATTCACTTCCGTAGAAGAGCTCAGAAGTTGTTAGTAGAGCGGGTTTGCCTTGGGGCCATTCGTTACTTAAATCCTATCATACTACGAACGGCCGTAGTCTTAGTGCCTGTCAGTATTTGCCGGTGAGGTTTAATTGTTGGCCAACTCGGTTAGTTCTCTTTGTACTACTTCGAGTAAAATTTAGCTAGTTAGAATTAGTTTAATTTCTTATTTTTCTCATCTTAAGTTAAAGCCCAAGTGGTGGTTTTCGTGTAATCCCGAGAAGGAGACGATTGTCATTATTTCTTTGAGTGAATAAAAGGGTATTTTAACAGTCCTTTGTCCTTAAAGCTTATATAGTTGTATGGAAACCGGCGAATAGTACCTAGACACTCCCATAAGAGCTCTACTAGCCAAAGACACGTAAATTAACTATAACTTTATAATGTATTGAACCATGATTTCTACTTCACTAAGTATTCTGCTGGCAGTGATGGAGAAAAGTATGTTAGACGATCCTAGAATTTGATGAGAGTTTTATGAGGATCTTTGGGAGAAACTATGTCTAGGGAGCAGATATAGTCAATATTATCCAAGGAATAAAGCTAAATTTATGAATGATAGAAGGGACGAATGGAGAGATCTTTCACCTGATATTTGCGAATTGTTCATGATCAGCATTTTATGACACGTTGCTGTCATGAACGAAAATACACCATTTGCACAGAATATTAGAAATACAGCAAAACATGCTTCCTGGTGTAATTTCGAAAGTGTACGGTCTAAGAAATTGTAGCACCAATTAAAACAACCAATTTCATACACCAAAAATCTTGTTTTTATTCTTTCTTCACTTTCTCTAGGAATATATTTCTAACTTTTTTCAAACAGAAAAACGGTACAATATTTTAGAATGTACTTGAATTACGTTGTCGTAAATCAATTTGTTTCATTTGCTGAATAAGATTTGAGGGGTGAGGACGTAGAATGAAATTTTAAGGCGAGTATATTTACTGAATATTCAAAAGATCACGATGGAAAATTGCTTGTTTCCTTTATGCATTTACAACAACAGTCATTCTCATCTTACTGAAATAGCGGCTGTTTTTGACATCTTATTTTAATTTACAGGTTTACAACTGAATTCCCAGCGTAATGAATTTGAGATCATTCATGCCCTTGCGTGACATTTAATATACTGTTTTAACAATGGAAAATTATACAGTGCACACTTGTACGTAAAGTTAAGAGTAAAAAGAAGTAGTTATTTGCTTAAATAACTTTCTTTAAAATAAGGATTATATCTGAGCATATACATAATATTTTCCTTTAAATTTAACTATTATTTAAAAACATAGATGATTCCTTTAAAAACAAATTCTTTTACGTCGCATAAGAAGATATTTAAATTAGAATCTAAATTAATCAAATACGCCCTCTCCTTTCAAAATTCAGTCCTCATAAAATATTCCATTACTTTCATAACATGCTTTCAAAACATTTCAAGATTATGTTAGGATAAATGGCTATTTGTTCAGGCTTTTTAGGAGAGCACAATTGTATGTTGAAAGTTAAACCCGTTAATGCTTTCATTTTACATTAGTTCTTAATATGAAAAAAGATTTACTTCGAAAATCAGATGTGTGAGAATAATTTCCTACTCAGACTTAAGGAGACATGGAATAATAAACATACTAGTTTTCAAGAAAGCATTACGCTATGTTCATCTGTAATAGACTTATCCTGAGAGTACGAAGTATAATAGATTATGTCTTAAACACAATATTTTCTGTCAATAATAAGTGAAGATAAAACAAATATCAGACTTTGCCGCTAAATATTCAACTTTAGGTTCTCTTTTAAGACCATGCAATAGTCAACAAAGGCTATTTTATATTAATTAACTTTTCCTTCTTCGATGATTGATATGCGCAGAAAGGAACAGATGAGAGAATTTTTTAACAGTAATGAATAAACAAATGACGTATTAGAACATAAAGAAGAAATTTATTTACTATTGAAGAAATATATTTATCTTAAATCTTTCAAGAATCTTCAAAAACCAAATTTATCTTATATTTCATACACTAGTAGTAGTTACTATACTGTACTTTTTTTAAGAATTTGGCAGCCAGAAAATTTTATTTTTAACATCGTTGCTTTTATAAAAGTTGTCTCTAAAGCTACTGCCTTTAAATATTCTGTAATAAATTTATATTAAAAGACTTTTTATTTAAAAAAGTATTTTTACTAGCTGAATGATCAATCAATAATGGTGAAAGTGTATTTCGAGTATTACTTAATTTTATTTTTGCTTTTCAATCTCATATTATTTTGTTATTGAGGTGAATGATGTTCAGGAAATAAGTTATTAGGATTAACGCTTGTGATTATTTGCACATATAACAGCCAAAATGAAACTGTGTTCGTAAAAATTTTGAATTGAGTCAGATGTAAATATGAAACGCATTTAAGTTAGTATTGTATTTCCTTAATTATTACTAATAAGATTTGTATGCAGGTTATTCCATTACAAACAAGGCATATGATTTTCTTTGGGAATGTAGTGTGTTCATATCATTCCAACGAAGGGCTTCTTTTTATCAAAGTTCGTTCGATACATCATGTCTCATCGATAAACTTGCTTTCTTAAGTTTTTCATAAGTAAGCCTGATTTTTGTAAGATAGACAAGAAAGGTGTCCTTAAACAGGAGACGCGAATTTTACCGATAGTGACGCAAATGTTTTTTACGGCCTTCTGTATACAAAGAGATATTATAAAGTTATAAATTGCTTTCTCTCTTCTTTGCATTGCGGATTTCATTAGGTTCCTGAATTGTAAAAAAATTCTAAACCTCTGTACAAAAGGCACTCGAACTTAAATGTGGTGGCTGATACTTCGCAAAGCAGGATTTGGCGACTGGGTCCCATTATTCCTAATCCACCCTTTAGATGGTGGAGTATCTAAGGTGTTTTTTTTTTCTCCTCTCCGCATGCCTTCGCGGCCTAACTGGTAGTCCAATCGACGCATATTCGGGTGGTCCAGAGTTCAGATCTCGGGGCACTGCATATTTTTCACATTCTTCCTTTAATATAAACTAAGGACTTTACAACTTGTAACAGTATGATAGGTATGAGAAATACACTTTAAAATTAGTAATTATTATCATGCCTTACCACTCTGCTACATTAAGCAAAAATATTTCAGAAGAATTAAATTTCAGGAAACATTATAAAAATGCATTAGTAATCATGAAAATAAAGTTGGGTGCTTCGAAAAGCTCTTAATATGCATTTATTTGCGAGTTCGTAACAATCTTCTGTTTTTGTATGAATCCGGTCATTCCTATGAAAGTTTCGAAACCATTTAGCACATTTCGGATACATAATTAGCATCAATTGGCAGTATAATAGGATTTTAATTTCAGATCCTTTTTGTTATATGCAAAAAGGGATTCTTTTTTCATCTTTTTATATATTCGTAGGAAATGACAACATGTTATCGTTTGAAATGACAGCTGGTATAAGTCTTCATTTTCTTTTTCTTATAATTTGTAATTCGCACATTATATCTTGGAAAACGCATCTTGTTATATACACGCCCAAAAGAATCGAACAATGTGAACAAACAAGGTGTGTATGTGCTGTGGCGAAAGTCTAATTGAAGGCCTACCACAGGATAATACAAAATACTCTCCAAAGTCTTTTGAATGTTTACAAATATGTTTCTACCAGATATAAATCGTATGCCTTTGTTCCCTAAATTTCATTGAAAGTGTTCTACAGCCCTCTGCAAGAAACAATAATTCCGTAACAGCAAATTCATCTACCCTGATCAGCGTTCAAACACTCAACAGAATAGAGTCACATTCCAATTTACAATGAGCATACTTGCTATGCAGGTTCAAGGATCCTATATTCTATACTGAAAATAAGTTGTGCTTCTATGTAGAACGTCAAAACAAATATTTGTATTCTCTTAGTAGAAGTAAATCTCACGAAACTTATTGGTTAAAAGCATGTAATTTAACAGACAGAGAGAACACAAAGAGAACGTCGAAGAGTACAAAAATCAACAAATTTCTAAAAAAAGCATTTCAAAAATAATATATATTAACAGTAAAGAACTAAAGAAACAAACAAACCTAAAACAACCTAACCAGTAAAAAAATTCCGAATATATCAGTAAAAATTCAAAATAACTTTTTTTGAGTGTAATTGCTATTTCTATTAATTAAATATATTAACCATTTTGTTTTCCAGACAAATGTTTAAAATGAAAAAAAAATTAAATTGTAACTTAAATTTACTAATAAAAAAGCTGTTAAATTATGATTCATTAACTTCAAAAAAAATGTCTACATAATATAAAAAAGAGTCTCGGGTTTGTCTCTCGAAGGTAAATATGAAGAAATTAAACAGCGAGAGATAAAAGAGGAGATAATTTTCTTTCTTTAAACCGAAAATGGTACTTTTTATTGGAAGGAAGGAATCGGAGAGGGACGTAGATTTACAACAGAATAAACTAAATAATAAAATTATTGAAATTTATATAATTGATTGTGTTTTGTATGAATGCAGTTTGGTTTTTCATGAGTTTTTGTATTGTTGTATATTTGTCTTTTCTTACTTATTTTCATATTTGAAACATTTTGTATGGTAATTTTACGCTCATTAGCGCAAAGGGGCTTTAGACCAGAAGAGCTATTATTCCTGAAAGCTATTACTCCTGGAATTTTGCGTCGAATCGCTAAAAGCGTTAAATTACGTTTCAAATTGTTGCCGCCAAATATTATCACCCTGTATATTTAAAAAATTAAATAATGTAGAATCTTCGTGAATGTATGTATGTTTATTGCATTGTGAATGTACTACCGTATCTAGAGACATCAAATTTTGAATTAATCTTTAATCTGTACATGAGCACCTGTGAGCTCGAATTTGTTTTATTGTCGACTTCATAGTTTGTAAAACATTAACGAATTTTTTATTAACAAACTGAACTATTTCAAAGCGAACAATGGCAAAACTGTACACAAAAAACATTTTATGACCAGCGCGTGAGACTGTCTATCCGAAATTCGAACGATATTTTACATTTAAATATTTTTAGCCCAAAGGTACATTGTCCCAAATGCTCTTGAACCGTTCATGTGTACGTAAATGAAAAGAAAGTCGCTTTTTGGTAATTTAAATCTGAAAGCTGTCAGCTTTTTTTTCAATAAAATTTTGAATTTGTGACTGCTTTTTATGTGTTTAAGTTATGCATTGTTATGCAGAACTTTTAAATGTTGAATTGATCAACGTTCGAATTGTAAGAATAACTCCCACATAACCATGGTGGTATGGGCAAAAAATCTTTTTCCCGAACTTTGTGGCAATTTTTTCCTTCGATCTAGTAGCATCTGGGGTTTGGGCACCAGCTTTCACCACCTCTAAATAATTCTAAATTAAGATTGGTAAAACGTTCTCAGCAAAGTAACTTATTTACACCCACTGGAAGAGCTGACGAATTTTAATAGCAGCTACAAAAAAAATCATAAAATAGAGGTGCAATTAACACAAGGATAACAAAATACTGCTATTTAAAACATCAAGTTAATTCTTACTCACCACAAAGATTTAGAAATTTTACAAAACTTAAGTTGGATCTTCATACCCCAAATTTTAGAAAACGCATCAAATAGAGGAGTAAAATGTCTAAGCGTTAGCTTAACTGCTATCTGTTTTAACCGTTGATACATCGTCTTCTTTTATGTATTTCAGTTCACATATTCGTGATAATTCAGAAAAATAAAACATGAATGCCCTTAGTATTTTTTTAAAAATAATCTTTCTGTGAAGAAGTTAACGCAAAACCTTAAAACATTAAAAAGACCCTAGTCTGAAAATCTGAAAGCTTTGTTTCTATTATACTTCCTTTTAGAAAATTCACAATTGAAAGAAACTACACTAATTACCGATTTGCTACGCACTACTAAAATTAAAATTAATCCGAATATCAGAAAACCAAATACTGTCAGTTTTCTATGTTTCCGATCAATTTCTTCAGGTTTTCCAGCTTTCTGACTTTAAGCATTTTAGCGGAAGTAATTTGTTAGAGAATCAATTTGACACCCTTAACGAACTCTTTCAGAAGCAATCTGCTTGAGGACAACTTAAATTGCTATTAAAATGTAACACCAGGAAGTTTTACGTTGCTTGTTTATTAAGAAATAAAGATATTTCAAATTCGAAACAAGGCAATTAAAATAATTCTTAAAACGGGAAAATAAATAACCCGCTTATGATTTGTTTTGATTATCTCTTCTAGCGTAAAATTTAATGCTCGAATGGCATTGTCATTTAAATACAATTAAACGATTAGAAAAGGTACATATTTGATGGGTTTTTAAAAATCAAGAATTGTTCCTTTTTATCAAAAAGCACTTTCACTTTAATGTATTAAATTAATTTTCTAATTGTTAACCACAGGTGGAATATCTAACCTTGCATAAATTAATATTTTAAAACAAATGCACTTTTCCGGTGAATGATAGATTCTCAGTTATTGGCTAGAAAACCCATTATCACAAGTCTGCCAGAAAAGAGAAAACTGACTGCAGGGAACTAACAAATCTTTTACCATGTAAGGTTTTAGTTAAACTAACCAAGTTTTATTTTAATTTAAATCTTTTCTATCTCCTCTCTGCTTCAACTTCCTGTCAGAAGAAGCGCGCGTTTTTAGCTTATGCTAATTTTTGAAGTACAGCGAAGTACTATTTAAGCCAGAGGTAGAAACCTCTCGGTGTGTGAGAGCTTAGACTCAGATCACGGTTATTCCGCTCAACGTTCGCCTGACCAGCTAGCAATTTAAATTTATAAGCCATAGTGCTTACTACGTGATTGCATTGTAAAATAAATGTATGCGGTAGTATTTAGTATATCTTGCTACGCACCCTTTTAGATAGAGGCCAACTTCCGCGAAGTGCTCTGCGAAGCAAAGTTTATGTTCTATTTTAATTTATTTAAATTTATTTGATAGTTAAGTTCGACCAAAGTGCGAACTTTTACGTTCTGTATCTCTCCCAAGTTGGGAAGTTTGTATTTAATAGTGATTTAATAAAAGAGGATTTCAAATCCCTTCACGTGCAGTTATTATCCAGCCCAGCAGTTATCTCAGAACATAGCGTACCTTCCGCTCCCTGTTCCAGTTCAGGACTGAATACTTGAGGTTAAGAACCGATTACAGACGGTACTTATGTTTCCAAAAATGATGCACAGAACACTAAGTCCTGACAACCATGTACTGAAGTTTGAGTTAAATTGGAATGAATTAAATCTTAAACTGATGAATTAATCTTCCAGAAGTTGATAATAAAAGTAATTGCTTAAAGTGTCCATTATTACAGAATTTTCAAATTCTATTTTTGACTTGGCTATCTTTCTTTCCGTAGCCTTATATGAAAGACTTATTTTCTGTACCCTCAAGTTTTTGTCAGGATGTATATTGGATATAAATGACTGAACAGGTTTTCTAAATTTTCAAACTGTAATGGTTTATTTTTTTTTGGTTATTTTTTCTACTTCAGAATAACTTACTTCAGGAGCCGTAGCAGAAATATTAGGTTGCATTTTTAAAGACAAGTGGTTCCCCGGCAATGATACTATCGATAATTAATTCAATAGATAATTTTTACGAATTAATAAGAAATAGTTTTTAATTTATAAACAAAAGAAGCAAACCGCCTGAGCTCTGCATTTGGAAAACCTTTCCTTAAATTAAAAATCATACTAAACTGCTCGAAATTGAAGATGCAACGCCAAGAAAGAGTGGTCAGAAATGTATGCAAATTCTAGAGTAGATGCACGTCACTAATTATGCGAATGATATGAAATGCGCAGCCTTCCGACACACGTGAAGTAAGATATAAGGCAATGAACATGCAGAATGGGCAATATTCGTGTCGTTATTTCTGCCAGACGAATTATCGAAGAAAGTTGGTTTTTGTCCCGGGGGATAAGTGTAATAGGAGAGGATGCTCGGCCGCTGTCAACGAAGGCACTTCCACAGATAGACGATTTTACGAGGGGTATGGTAATCGGACTGAGAACGGCGGTTTGGTGCTTACTACAAATCGCAGCTGATACTCACATGGAAACGAGCACGGTGCATCGGCTATGGCGAACATGGTTGGAACAAGGGAATGTGGGAAGAAGGAGGGGTGCAGGTGCAGCCAGAGTGACGTCAGCACGCGTGGTTCGACGCATCCGCCGACAAGATGTGGCGGTCCCGTAAGTCACTTGTACCGCGATTCCGCAGCATGTGCAAGATACCCTGGATGTTCTCGTCGATTTCGAACCATTTCCCGTCGATTGGTTCAACGTGGCCTGCACTCACGGCATCCGTTAAGAAGACTACCATTGACCTTACAGCATAGATGCCAACGTTTAGAATGGTGCCAGACTGGAGCGATATGGATGACAGAATGGCGAAACGTCGTGTTCTCAGATGAGTCGGGCTTCTGTTTTCTGTATCCAGTGACAGTCACCGCATGCGTGTGTAGCGTCGACGTGGAGACAGATCTAATCCGGCAGTAACTGTGGAACGCCCCATGGCGCGACAACGTAGCATAATGGTTTCGGGCGGTATTGCCTACGATTCCAGGTCACCTCTAGTTCGTATTCAGGGCACTATGACGGCCCAACTATACTTGGATAATGTACTGCGGCCGGTGGCAATCTCCTACCTTCAGGAGCTGCCTAATGCAATTTTTTAGAAGGATAACGCCCGACCACACAGTGCTCGCATCTGCCAACATGCTCTGCAAGGTATACAGATGCTTCCCTGGCCACCGTACTCTCCTGACCTGTTACCAATCGAACATGTGTGGGATGTGATTAGACGCCGTTTGCAGACTCTGCCCTTGCCTCGTTCAGAATACGAACTGTGGCAAATGGTTGAAAGTGAATGGAGAGCCATCCCTCAGGACACCATCAGCACTCTTATTGACTCTATGCCCAGATGTGTTTCTTCGTACATCGCTGTCCACGGTGGTCCTAGATCCTATTGAGCCAAAGCCGTTCTCGCGTCGACGCTCATTTTATCTTACGCCAGTCAGGCGCAATAAGTGAAATCTAATGCACCTAGGCGTCCGAGTCCTTGATATTTATATTGACACTGGTGGACGTGGCGCTACACCAATTAACCATATGGTAAAGGGGTGGTGCCCACGTCCTCCGTCGCATGTCGCATGTCGCATCCTACTGAGACGGCTGCCCGTCACTTATCCTACTGAGACGATACCGTTCTCGCTCTGTATTCTGACTATGTATTTGAAATAAAGATACGTATTGCTGCTTGCTGTCTCTGTCTTTTTTCCAAATTTCATCACTTTCTGACCACTCCTTCTTTGTGCTGCATTTTCAATGTCGAGCAGTGTATATTGTGCAAACTAATTAGGACAAAGTGGTATTTTCATGTAATATTAATTTGTTTGCTAGCTCGCGCTAGCAGGTCCCTCAAAGCAATTTTATCTGCCTTAACGTATCTGGTTTAGACAATAAATTAGGATCATTGTATCATTTTGAAACTTATTTTTGTGCGAAGAGAAAGTTACTTCTGCATGCATTTAAAGCACGTTTTGCATTTATTAATTTTTGCTTACTAAAAATGTATATAATGCCTAGCAAGAGAGCAAAGATTATTGTATTTATTGACTCATGACTTTAACGAATATGGCTTCTCGGTTAGCGTTGGAAAATCGAGCGTTTCTCGAATTCTGAGCAGACAAAATTAAACTGGTTTTTTTTCCCAGAAGGAATAGTAAAATTCGAAAGAAAATGAAAACAATTTCAAAATCTGCTCCATTCGTACTCTGCTATGGCATTATGTTCTGTGGCACTAAATGTTGTGGTGCAAAATGTTAAATACTAACTGTTACAATAATTTGCCCACAATAATATCAAAAACCAAAATCTCATTTGCGTTGTGTATTACTAACCCGAACAACCCCTAAGACCAAGCAGGAGTACTGGTGTTAAAAACATTCACACAAGTCATCATAAGAAAAACTCTGAATCAAATATATATATATATAACCAAGGATATTTATTGCAGCATTAAAGGAAGACACTCAATCTTTCAACTTAAATTTCTAGATCTATGGTGTGTTCAGGTGACAACTATTTAAAATAATGCATTTAGAATTATAATATATATATTGCTAATTTCAAATATGCACCGAGATGAATTAATCAAAAATTTACACCGTAAAAATTAATATTAAATTTTCATATGCAGTTATCAAACTCTGCTGGCCAGCATAAAAATACACAGGAATTTAATGAATCACCGAGCATGGTGTCTTTACCAATATTGATAGAGATTACTTAGTTCAAGAAATTTCTTAATTTACTCAGGTAAAAATT
>KK119211.1:66333-92784 GCA_000611955.2 Stegodyphus mimosarum | reverse complement strand
ATATATACATTTCTTACAGTTTGAAGCTTCATAAAATTAACTTTAGCATTCCCACATGTTTTTCTCCATTGATTCTTATATCTGGTGATATGAAGGACAAACATAAGCTAATCTTTAAGCTGGAAGATTTTAAGGAGATATAAAACTTTAACTAAGCGTTTTACAGGCATGAAGTAAAAAATCAACATTCCAGTTCATGTCTCGGGTATCAATTTAATTAAACTCCTGTTCTTGACACAAGCAAAATCCATTTCTGTCGGTGACATAGCAACTAGCCTATTTTCAGACATTATCTTTCCTTGTCGACATTTTCCCCTTTATGAACAAAAATACCAGAGAAGAGAAAAGATACAATTAATTAAATTTCCTTGTCAAGACTACATTCTTTGCAATTTATCCGCTTTGACGACTGAAAAAAAGCTTCTAATGCATACTAATCAGGGTTGTCATATGCATACAATTCGTTACATAATTTGCCTCGCAGTGATAATTAGTTTAGGTTAACGAAAGAACAGAGCTATTCTTTACTTAACATAGCTATAATTCTAGAATTGATAAAGGCTAGAATGGCAAGAAACATAATTAAGGTTTGGTATGAGTTAAAACTATTTTTTACTTACTAAAAATGAGTCCTAATAATGTTTTAAAACTATAACTGGTCTAGGATTCGAATCAGTTTCTTATTGGCTACGAGCAGACCCACTGTTATTATGTATTTAATCCTAAAATAAATTTGGAAGTTTGCAGAAATCGCGTTTTTACGAATTTATAATTTGTTATTGGGTTATTCAATTACGGCAAAGCACACGAGGGCTATCTGCCTAAAGGGAGGGTTGCCTTCGTGGAGGACTTTCTAAGGGAAACTGGCTCGTATACACGTTACACATGGGGAAAACCACGAAAACGCATATGCAGCCAGCCCGTTCGCGGGATTCGAACCTCGGACCGAACTACCAGTGTTCAGCGTCTTTACCGCTCTGCCGTTGGTGGGCCCTATAATTTGTTTAAGATACAGACTCCCAACACTTTTCCTTTCAAGAACCAATTTTTTTCCCTTCAGAGTTTTTTGAACACCCACCTATCCGTGCAACAAAGATATATTAGGCGTACTTGATCACAATCTTTGGGTACTGGACTACAATACTTAAAACATATTAAGTGATCATTTATTGCATTTCATTACATTACCAATTAAAATTCGTCACGCAATATGGAAGTCAGAATAATAACGGTTAAAGTCTTCTCAAGGCATTTGTAGACCACGTGCGAATTCGCACCAATACACATACAGTGATGTACATTTAAAGAACATAATACTTTCCAATGTCAGATATCAATGACTATCACACTTGTAATCATGCCTTTTTCTTAGATTAAAAATGAATAAACATGCAGCTTGGACAAACATATATCAAAGATCTAAGTATATGGTTTCACATGATTCTTTCAAAGATACGGGACTAATACTTATATAATCAAATACAGGTTTAAATGTTTGTTTCAAAAGTGTTTAAGCAACCTCATTTTTCAAAGCAGGCTCTTGTTGATTTGCTTTCGAATGTTGTCTTATTGTCCTTTAGACCAGTAACGCGGCCTTAGATCAGAGCCCAACAGGAATGATAATGCCCTATTGGGAAACCACATTAGAGACAAAACTTAAGCAGCAAATTCATTTTTCAATATATTACTTTGAAATTGCTGAATCGGCATTTTGCAGTCCCTGCAATGAAATGCCAACCGAGAAGGTGATGCTCTAGAATCATTAGGTTATTTTGAAACAGAAGACATGAAAAATGAGCAATGTCCTCGAACCTGGAACTCTAGACATTCTTTCTGAGGGAGACGATAACCTTCTCAATCAAATAATCAACCCACTGTGATTTTTATTTTATAATGAAGTTAATGTTTTGTGATGAAAGTACTCCGAAATTGCTCCATGTTCTGAAAAAAGAAATGTCTTGTAGGGTCATTAGGTATTATTGATACGGGAGACGTGAAAAATAAGCATTGCCCTCGCCGAGACTCGAACCTGAATCTCTCGAATACGTGCCGAGTGTGCAAACCGTTACACCGCAAAGGCATGCAGCAAACAGGCAGAAAGCACCTTACAGCCTAATTTCTTATTAATGTAATTTTAGCTATTGTTCTTATGTCTTCCAGTGACAGGAATGCTGATTTGCACACCAGTATTAACGTCAATCAAATATGCTTTTAACTGAAGCCTCTCATAAACACTTCGTAATGTGGCCACGAAACATATTAAACTGATTTCGAAATTTTGGCGATATGAAAGATTTTAAAAACATTTTAAAAAACATATTCAAGAACTCTGATATTACGCTGAAGTTTAAAATAGTTCTTCTGTATTCAATATGTTTTACGCAAATCTTTGTAGAGAGAGTCTGTCTGAAATATATAAAAAAAACGTATACCATTGACACCATAGATTTAGCATTCATCGAAACATACACACTTCTTCAACAGTGCTAAAATTTTTTAAAACATTCTAAAAGCAAAACTTTGGATGGACAGAATTGTTTGAAACTATCGTCTTGATAAGACAGATACAATAAAATACAAAAACTGCCTTCTTGGTAAGAGAGATACTTATAAGCAATACAAACAAATGTCGTCAGATGCATTAAAATACAAAAACTGCCTTCTTTGTAAAAAGGACACATATAAGCAATACAAAAAATGTGGTCTTGATAAGAGGAATGCATCCCGTTTATAATGATGCATAAAACACAAAGACCGGGCACCTCATCAATGAAAGCAGGTACTCTTGACCGGTAACAGTCGTTTAAGTGTGACAAAAGATTCCCGGCATCAGTTGATATGAAAAGAGGTAGAGACACGTTTCATCCCACTAACATCAGAGAAAAAGACCGTTGGGGTGGTCCTGGCGTTCTTGTATGGAGAGGCATTGTGATAAACAGATGGACGAAGCTCCCCGTTTTGGACAGAGATTCACTTAGTGGAGATCGTTATTAGGATGAAATTATCCTCCTCCACGTGCGTCTTTTTCGGGTTGCCATTGATACCGAATTAGGTTTTATGGATAGCAGCCCATCCACAGTAGATCTTGGATATCCGCATAACTTTGATAGATCCACAGAATGGATTGGCCAGCGAGATCCGCTGATTTAAAAACCTCATTGTACATGTGTAGGATTTGGCGGCATAGTCGTACCTTCCGGAGAACACCAGATATATGAAACAGATTCACTTTGAAGAATAGGATGTCTTACCCCATTAACTATTAGATAGCCTGGTGTGGCGTATCGACAAATGGTGCAAGGCAAATATTGCAGTTGGTGAAAATCATATCCCATCCATGCTACGGCAACTTGATTTATTCCTCTCCTTCTTGACCAAACAGTTTTTTGTACCAACGTCATTCTCTAAATAAAGCCTTTTCCTGTTCGTTCCGTATTGTATTACTCTGTAGTGTGAATTTCATGTTTCCAGGTTGATGTTTTGTGAAATTACAGCCAGAATCAGAAACATTACTTACGTTTTAAACGGTTATGTATGATTTATCGTTGAAGACAACAGGTGCTAAGTATGCGTCATAATAATTAGTCAGATCTAATTGCAATATGCATATCTACTTGAGCATAAAAGAGAAAACTTTCTTTTTCGTCTATCATCTTCAGTCAAGCACATTTCATGGATCGACTAGAACGTCTTTACAGAATTGAGATTAGGCAACCAAGTACTCCAAATTTGAATCTTTTTACGAATAAAGTCCAGAAATTCTTATAGTACCACATGTTCGTCAATTCGAAGGTCAGCAATAAAAATGCAGTAGTTTTATGTGAAGGAAAACTCCTACAAATAGTCAGATTTAAAGTTATCGATGAAAATAAAGAAATGAGAGAGTCATAAAATGCTTGGATAATACACTTATGTCCATAAACTAAGGATAATGCAAAATCAGGCAAAGGACGAGTAAGAGGCAAAACAAATTTGACCTATTCGTAAAGCTTATTTATTAAACAAAAGGCAAAGAGCAAAAAAAGATGCTATATGTTTGATATTAATAAATAAAATTAGCGATTTTTTCCCTCTGGAGCAAATTACAAAAAAAACCTATTTACAAAAAAACAATGTTACATGGTTGGTATGATTGTTAATACATTTTATGCATCCCAGACGATGCCGGGCGATGCAATACAGTCCGTACAACGCCTAGGCATGCTGAGTATCAAATTATCGATCTGATCTTGGGGGATATTACACCACTCAAAAGGCAATGCTCTCCGAAGCTCCGGTAGACATGTAGGAGGAGGTTGACGGGCTGCACCTTGTCGGCTAAGCATGTGTCACACGTGCTCTACTGGATTGAAGTCGGGTGAGAATGCTGGCCAGTCCAAACGGGTGATATCCTCCGATTGAAGGCACTCGCTTACGATGTTTGCAGGTGAGGACGGGCGTTGTCATCCATAAACACAAATTGTGCGCCCAATGGCGCCCCGATACAAACGTACATGTTGTTCCAGAATGATGTCCCGATAGATTTGGCTTGTCATGGTTCCAGTTTCAACATGCAGGTCAGTTCTGAAATCCAGAATAATTCCACCCCAAACGAGCATTCTTGCACCACCGTAACGGTGTCGTTCTGATGTTTTCTTGGTGGTAACGGGTACCTGGAGCTCTCCATATGAAAGTCCGGCGAGAATCGGACTGAAAGGTAAACCTGGACTCGTCGGAAAACATCACACAATATGTTGCCACACAAGATGCACCCACTGTTGCGGTGTCCACAATGCATGCTCTCTACTCCAGGCTAACCGCAGGCGACAGTCAGTTGCAGTATGTGAAACGCATTTGACAAGTCTACGAGCATATAGACCAATCTGCTCTAAGCGTCTGTACACGGTCTGCCTTGAAATTGTCGTACCAGTGGCTGAAGAGAGCTGACGAGGCAGGTCTGAGGCTGTGCTCCGCCTGTTTCTTTTGGCAGTAACTGCCAAATACCGGTCCTCATTAGGCGTTGTAACTCTGGGCTCTGGGGCGACTAACGTCAACTCACATTACCATCATCTTGGAATCGTTGCCAAAGCCTGGAGATGACACTCTGGGCAATTCCAAGTTCGTCTGATACTTCCAGTTGGGTACGCCCACATTTCAGACGGCCGCTAATTCTACCACGTAAAAAATCATCCAAATGCGTCCTTTGTGTCATAACTACTCGGTTATTGCACTGAAATGCTTATAAAGCGCCTGCGAACAATTTTACTTCTTTGCCTGTATTCCTTATATATCACTCTTTTACACTCTCGTCATTGTGAAGTACCATCGGTGTCATCTGGTTAGTTCCTGAAATTTGCATATGATTCTTGAAGAAGTGTGTAGTGATTTTACAGGTGATATATTTATTTTAGAGTTCGATTTCCGCGTGACTAAGAATTATCCTTAATTTATGGACATGAGTGTATTTTGAATTTTTCTTCTGTTGATAAATTTTAAGTGTGTGCGAATGTAGTAGGCAATTTAGCACTAATATAATCAAGTCTAACTATAATTATAATGTTCTAAAAACATTATTATTATTATTATAGTTAGACTTTGAATACTTTATTTATTTATTTATATTCACTTATTATTTATTTATTATTTATTAGTCCAAAAATATTAAACTATTGTACTCTGCGAAAAAAGGGGGGGGGCAGTTTCACAGTTTCATATCTCTTGTTCTATTGGGCCGATTGACGAACTTCAAATTGCGTTTTTCATATCTCGAAAGCGCGACTTAGGACATATATTAGATTTACATATAGCATTGTTCTAATATAGGTATTTCGACACAAAATCGGACTTTTTCTGAAATGACATGCCAATTCTTCCCCATATTTCGTTTCTGCGACTCAAGTTATGCCTAAATATTAAATTCTTAAAATTTCGTGCGAAATTTACGGAGAAATTCAAAAATTTATCTTGGCGTATTTTTTTCAGTTTGCGCTAAAGTTAATTAACTAACTTGGCGAACTTCTTAATATATGGCAAGCTATTTTTCCTTTCCCTTTTCACATTGTGCATGAGCGGAACAAAAATCACATCGTTCCTACTTTCAAATAATTTTAACAAAGTGCCTAAACCACATTTGATGTTATTATCGATTTCAACAAATACGCCAAATTTCAGAACGCGATAATATATAAATTCGTGTATATTTTTGGGAAATTTTGAATAAAAATCTCTAATTTTTTGCAAGTATGTTTAGAAGTACATCTACTTTAAGATGACGGTAAAATTTTTATAGAATATAATTCAAAATGGTTTTCGAAAAACTTGTAACAATTATTTAAAAATGCAAATTTTCAAAGTGAATCATAAAAAATAGGTCAATTTTATTTGGAACTCACCTACATTTCAAAATGTTAAATGAAGAATCAAATAAGTTTAACAAAAAAAAAAGAGAGATTAAAAATTTATACCAAATTCAATTAATACCGAGGAGCTAAAATTTTGAAAGCTAAGTTTCTAAAAACTACTGGTGCGAGTTTTACAAAACTTGCGATTTTGCCATAATTTGAGTCATAGAATGAAAATATGGAAAAACAATTGCCATGCCATTTCAGAAAAGTCCGATTTTATGTCAAAATACCTATATTCGAACAATGCTATATATAAATCTAATACATATCCTAAGCGGCGCTTTCGAGACATGAAAAACGCAAGTTTAATTTCGTCAATCGGCTCAGTAGAACGGAAGATATAGAACTGTCCCCCCCTTTTTTTTCTTGCGCAGTGCACCTCTTCACACGCATCCAAAATCTTAGTATAATGATCTGAATGTTAAGCTTAGAAGCACAAATCATAGTATATTTCAGGAACATTTCTTTAGCATTGGTCTATTATTTTACTACAGCCGATAATGCACCTAACCCACGGTGCTAGGTAATGGTAGTGAATGAGTAGGTATAAGCGAAGGGTTGCTTATTTGACTTGGAATTGCTTGGAAAGATACGTACTTTCGAAAAGAAATATCATAAAAAATTAATGTCTGTGAAGCGCTAGAAAGTTACAATTAACGAAAAAGAGCTTAAATAAATTTTCTTTAGGTTTTGTATCTGACTGAAGCTCTCTAAATTACAAGTCGGAATAAAGATCATTTCCAAGTATTTGTTTTCGGTTTACACAATTTTGTTCAGACAGATTTATTTTAATCCATTATTGCCGAATATAGGGATAGTAATTCAGAAATTGCCGATGGCTTCGACTGGTATTTGGATTACCGTTTTTGGATGCTACTGAAGTTTCGAATAGCTTTGTTGAAGATCTGATGTCAGAGCAACCACAGGATGCATACATAGTACACTTTACTGATTACATAACTGAGAACTACCTAGATGCGGATGCAAAACTTCCTCCGACACTGTGGATATTTCCTCGGAATGAACAACAAAATCATGTCAAGTATTTCATTCAAAATTCAATGCGAATTCTTATCATCCCCATCCTACTATATTTGTCTTCACAGATGTAATTTGTGAAATTCAGATAGATATATACGCTTCAATAAATGGTATGAAGCAGAATAAAAAAATAAATAAACAGAAATTACACAAACAGGAAGGACAGAATCGAGGATTTACTTAACAAACATAGGTATGGAATGCTTTCATGATTAGAATTCTTAAGACATGTTTCATGTCACCCAAAAATTGAAAGTTAATTATTGCAATCCATTGTGTTCAAACAAATGAATGTGAAATATCATAAAAAATATAATGATTTTAAATTACAAAAGTATTGAGAAAAATACTAAAAAACGAGTTAGCATGATAAAGTAAAAGAATTTGTCAAAATATGAATAAAATAAATAAGTTGTAGGGATTTATAGTTATTTTAAAAAACCAGTTAAATTTAATTTTGAAGTTCTTTCCTATAAGCCTTCATTCCCCTAATTGTTAGTGCCAGAATATTTAAATTTGGTAGTGCGCGTAAAGGAATGCCAATTCTACCAGTGGAAGAAAAAGATTAAATATCAAGTGCTCGAAGGGAAACTTACCCAAAAACGTGCCTGGGAAAGTCTGGGAAAACGCTGTGCCTGTTGTAGCGCGAGCTTCAGCTTAGCTGTTATTGCTTGTTAAACGTGCCACTAAACTTACCAACGCTCTGCTAGGAAGCAGGATTGGCTGAGCCCTGTAGCGTAATTCTACTACTTGTTAATTTCTTCAGATTTTGAGTTTGATTCTTACTGTTTCTGTTACCGCTCACAGAAACTGAATGATTATGGAAAACTCATAAAGTTAAACGCTACAGTGTAAAAGGGAAATTCTGGAATAAACATGTTGAAGAAATTAGGGGGAGAAATAATCCATAATTTATTAATATCCACATAAACTCTATGCTTTTGGAATACTTTACATATAATTTGCACCGAAGTATCAATCACAGAAACCGAGTTAACTTCTTTGCTTATTTTTCCTTATTAAAGGTATTTGTAAAGAGATATGCTAAGGTAAAGGTGAAAGGTTTTGCATTATTTTTAAAGAATAAATTTATTGCATTATTTTTAAAGAATAAATTTAAAAAGTATTTTTACTTCATGAACTGAAATATTTACAATATATTTTTCCACAGTAAATATAAAAAAAAAAAAAAAAAGAATGAATTTCTTCTATTAGAAACTCGGGTCGAACTAACAATGTTTAGTGGCTTTTCCGCTTAATCGTAAGACTTTTTGAAATTAGGATGAACGATATATTAAAGAAAATAGAATATACAGCACATGTAAGAACAAAGGTGTAGGCTGAATTTAGAGATTTACATGTTTGGTGAATGAGTTAAACATATTAGGGATGTAGCATAAAAGCATCAACAAAGAAGGCAATGACAATCTAAATCATTATCAACAAAGAAGGCAATGATAATCTAAATCATTGTAACCTAAATGTATAGCATTATCAGTATCTGCTTTTAATTTCAATACTGCTGAAAAAATTATAAATGAATTATTTTATAAATCACATGAACTCGTTGTATTATCAATTACAACAGTTAGAGATATTATTAGCGTGCTTTCACGACCATCTTTGTTTACAAATAATTTAAAATAATTAATTTTACAAGTAATTCAGCCTGAAACTAGATTGGAAAATAAGCTGCATGATGAAGATTAATCTTTAGCAAGGTGTTAGAAACATCTTCTGTTGACTAGAGTTATGATGCAATAATTTATAAAAATTATCATTTAAATATAAATTGGCATAAATAGAATACAAAATATAGAAATTCTAAATGCATGAAAACTTGAATACAATGCAACAATATGTCAAAAAGGAATGGATAAAAAGGGAACTGAAAATCCCAAGATATGAATATAAGGGAGTTCGAAATTTGTCTGTAAATTATGAAAATTCTGCAGATATTCATAATTATCAATAATAACTGGAACACAGGATAAATATTTCAACGTTTCTAATATTAAAATATGGAATTTGTAAGAAAGTTAAATAACTTTAAAATAACTTCAATGATTAAAAATGGAAAGCTTAAAAAAGTAAGGCATATAATTGCAATAATATTAGTGTGAGTTTAGAACCACTTAAGAAATCCAATTTCTAGATTTAATACAGAAAACTTTTGAAATTAAATTAGAACTGTTTATCTAAAATGGTGAATTTGAAAGTTAAAATCATTCTACGATCTAAGAAGATTTGTTAATATTTATCTAGACAAGAAAAGTTATTTAAGGTGCGCTACAAATCTGATATTTGATGGGTTGATTAGGTAACAGTTTTATGTATGTTATTAATCTATCAATTTTATTATTCAAAACTGATATATATATATGTAGGAATATAGGATCGGTACTTACTATCAAGGAGTATGATGTCTGTTAATATACTTCAGAGATGGTTGGTTGTCTAGGGTTCTCAATAATTAATCCAATTTAAGGAAAACTCGGAAGATTTAATGGAAACATTAATAGTTGCTACAAACTACAAAGTGATTACATTCATAAAAGGAAATAGATGAGATTATTTACAGATGAATACAAATCAGCGTCTTTCACATTCAAACGTCTTTCAGCCCTGTTACCGTCTTAATGCGCAATCGTCGTCTGCGTTCTCTCCAGCTGAAGGGAAAAGTTCTTTCGCACAGCTTGCAGCAGCATCTGATTATTATTGACGACGCCATCCCATAACTGCTCGTCCATTCTGACGGAATGCGACCTCGCATTATGGTAGTATGCATCTGGGGATCTGAAAATAAAATTAAAAAACAAAAAAAAAAGTATTTAGTTTGGATTGAAATATGCATCAGTCGTCATCGTCGTCGAATCTCTCTCTCAAAGTCATCTGGAACAGTCCGTCTGGATCCGCCTTCGTACACTCGTCTTCTTAAAACATCATCTGGATACGTCTTAGATATCCTCAAAATTCATCATTTGAATGTGTCGTCTTAAAGCCGTCTTTCTTGACACATTTCATCCTTAGGCATCATCTTCATTCATTCTTCTTTAAATAGTTCACGTCTTTTAAAACAATAGTCCATTAGTCAAATTGGGAGAAATTTGTTAAGTCTGGAAAAAGTCTAAATCAGGAATCATCAAAATTAGCTATTTCATTATCAAAGACTTTCGGTTTTCTTCCTGGATCTTCTGAATCTCTTTTTTCGTTTCTTTTTTCTCACCTTCTTTAGTTTCGTTTGTTCCGTCTTTGCTTTCTGTATCAGCATCTTTGTCACCAGGTTTTCTGATTTACTTCTGCTTTTCAACTTTTTCCTCTTCTTCGATGGTCTATTTAATTTCTTCTTTTTCAGTGGTTTCTTTTGATTGTCTCTTGCAAGATATATTACTGAAATTTTTCTAATGGAATTAGCATTTAATTTATCATCTTTAGCAACTGACTCTTCTTCGAGAAAATGCTTCTTTTTGGAATCTTCTTCTGCAGTGGCGTTTCTCCTTGTTGGCTTCGAATCGAAGTGTACTGTGTTTTCGTGAGATTTCTCTTGCACTACTTTATGGTTCACCACATCATTTCCATTTACCAATCTGTAGAGCACGTCGTTCCGTAAGCTATAGTCTTCGTACGGCTTAGACTTCAAAACTTCTTTTATAACTTTTATATTTTCATCAATTTCTTGAGCTTCAATTACCTTAAATGTTATACCATCTTGAATTGCCATACATACAAGGTTCCTACTCAAAGCGTCAGCATGTCGCATACGGGTACCAGATCTGTGTTCGATTGTGTAATCGTAATCTTGTAACATTAACGCCCATCTAGATATTTTAGTACAAATGTCTTTCTTGCTCATAGTTTGTTTGAATGCATTACAATCTGTGACTATTTTAAACGGTATGCCCAATACGTACACTCTGAATTTTTTAAGAGCTTCTACGACTGCTTTAACCTCTAATTCGTAGCTCGAATATTTACGTTCAATGTCTGTTGTCTTCCTACTCATATAATAAACTGGATGCATCTGATTGTCAATTAAGGATTTTTGTAACAGAACAGCACCGTAACCGTCAGCACTAGCATCAGTGTGTACTTCCGTTTCAGCTTTCGGATTATAAATACACAAAACAGGTTCAGATGTCAAGATGCGTTTTAACTCGTTAAAAGCATAAAGTTCTTTACTTTCGAATTTAAATTTAGAATCTTTCTTCAATAAATCACTAAGTGGTTTTGCAATTAATGAATAATTAGGTATAAATTTTCTGAAATAACCAGTTAAACCTAAATAACTTTGAACATCTTTAACACACTTAGGTTCTGGAAAGTTAATTACTGCTTTGGTTTTAGAAGAAGAAGGATATAATTTCCCATCTTTAATTTTGTGTCCTAGAAATTCGATTTCGCGCTTCAAAAATTGACACTTCTTAATGTTTAGCTCTAATCCATATTCCGATGCAGTCTGCAACACGCGTTTTAATTTTTGGATTCCTTGAGTTTCATTTTCGGAAGGAATAATGATATCGTCCATATAGATTACTACAGTGTTATCATTTAAAAGATCACGAAATACATCGTAGATATATCTTTGGAAAACGCTTGGACTGTTAGCAAGACCAAAGGGGACTTTCAAGAACTCAAATTGTCCGTTTCGTGTTACGAAAGATGTGTATTTTCTACTCTCCTCCTCTACTTCAACATGAAAAAAACCGTTTTTCAAATCTAATGTAGTGTATACCATTGCTGTCTCTAATTTATCAATGACGTCATCAATTAATGGCAGAGGAAAGCGATCTCGAATTATTTTTTTATTCAGGCGTCGATAGTCCAAACATAATCTAAATGTACCATTTTTTTTTCTACTTAGTACGATATTACTTGAGTAATCCGAACAGCTTGGTTTTATAATTTGTTTATCTAACCATTCAGAAATCTGTTTATCAATTTCACGCTGCTCTGCGGGGGGAAAACGTCGCGGAGCGCAATAAACCGGAAGTTGATCTGTCAACACTATTCTCATCTTTAGGGCAGATGTTTTTATTTTATTCGGCTTATAATTCCTTACTAATTGCAGTATTTCATCTCGATGTACCCCGTCTCTAATATGATTTAAATCGATTTCCTCGTCGTTATAAATATCGCGAATGCACATCAAATAGTTTTCTGGTTGCAATTTTTTAATTTCGACTCCTTTTTCATTTACAGTTAATTGCCCTTGCCTTATAATATCTGTACCGATGATAGCTTGTAAAAACATTTCGTTTTCTGAGATAACAAAAATATTTGATCGAAATGAAGAACCATCAATTTCGAATTCACCTTCAAATCTCCCTATAGGTTTAATTTTCCCATTGCCAAATCCCGTTAACTGTAGATTTGCCGGCTTAAGTTCAGGAAAACCTATCTTCTTATGTATATCTTCACGAATTAATGTTACTTGGCTACCAGTATCTATTAAAGCATCAATTTTCAAGTTACCTAAATTAACAGTTTTATGCATTTCTTTCTGATGAGTCTGAGTAATTGGAGTTACAGTTTTGGCATCTTGGCTATTTTTAGGCGACGTTTTGGAACAATCTACGGCTTTGTGTCCAAATAAGTTACATTTAAAACACTTAAATCCTTTACTCTTATTATTACATGAATTCGATTTATGACCTATACTCCCACAGTTATAACACCTTAATTCCTTACTCTTACTAGGTATAGCGCGTTCTTTATTTTGTGTGTTAGTACTTGAATAACTCTTATTCTTCGTATCTGGAACGCGAATTTTCTCATATATTTTTAATTTCTCTTTAAATTCAGAAATAGTTTTACACCCGTACAAAATAATTTTGTTGCTACTTGAATCAGGTATTCCATTAATTACATAATCAAGAATGGATGAATCATCAACAGAACCACGACTGGCTATTTCTCGCATTGCAATTAAATATTCAGAAAGGGATTCACTAGGTTTTAAATGTCGTTTCTGTAACAAATTATGAAGTTGTGCACTGTTTATTTTAGAACCAAATTCAGATAAAAGATTTTCTTTTAACTTGTCCCATGACATAATACCTTTCAAAGACCGAATAAATACTTTAGCAGAACCAGTAAGCAATTTTTTAGTAAACACAATCTTTTGTAATTCAGATAACTTAAATAACTTAAAAGATTCTTCTAAATCGCCAATGAATGATTCAACCGGATATATATCAGTGCCATTGAATTCTGAAACAGTTTCTAAAATGTCACGAAAATGTAATGAAATATTAGGCGTCTCAATGGTTTGGTCTACTAAATCATTTATAGGTGGTAAATCTAACCGAACAGAATTAATACCATCATCCTTATCAGAATCGTGAACACTTTCGTTTTCGGATAACTCATCATCGTCATCACTTTCGGATTTTAAAAGCTTAAAATCACAAAGACTCTTTAATATTAAATCACAGTTTTTATCAGAATTTGACTCATAGTTAAGATGTAACAAATTACACACAGAAATAAAATCGTTTGCAGTGAAAGTTTGAAGTAATTTTTGTTTCGTTTCTTCAACGTTAAAGTCAGATGGAAAACCACAAAAGTTACGTAATCTTGCTCTATTTTTCCTATCACCTAAAGTTCCGAATACAATCTGATGTAACAGTTTAATAGATTTTGTAGGCCCAGTTCTTAAAGAATTAGCAATTCTAGGTATGGAATTTAAAGTAGCCATCTTGATTCACAATACAGTAGAACACTATTCTTAGAAGTAACAATACGGTAATAATCGAAACAAACTTACTCGTTTTCTCTTGTAATATTCATCGTTATTCTTCCTAGGCTCATCCCGGTCTGAGCCCCCAAAATCTGTAGGAATATAGGATCGGTACTTACTATCAAGGAGTATGATGTCTGTAAATATACTTCAGAGATGGTTGGTTGTCTAGGGTTCTCAATAATTAATCCAATTTAAGGAAAACTCGAAGATTTAATGGAAACATGAATAGTTGCTACAAACTACAAAGTGATTACATTCATAAAAGGAAATAGATGAGATTATTTACAGATGAATACAAATCAGCGTCTTTCACATTCAAACGTCTTTCAGTCCTGTTACCGTCTTAATGCGCAATCGTCGTCTGCGTTCTCTCCAGCTGAAGGGAAAAGTTCTTTCGCACAGCTTGCAGCAGCATCTGATTATTATTGACGACGCCATCCCATATATATATATGTATATATGTAAGATAAAAAATATGTAAATCAAAATTATAATTTAAATTAACCCCTAATTCCCTTTAATTCTCTCCCTCTGTTTTAAAAATCGTAATAAATTCTTTGGACTGCGTCATTTATAGCTCATTCCATTTTGCATGGCCTGTGCAGCGCTGATGACGTAATAAATAGAAACTGAAACTGTCAACTCAAACCAAAACTTTTATCTTCGTGTGCTTCCATATTGGCTAACTAAGCACTTCAGTTGCTCTCTCTTCACTGCTTGTTCGCTATTTCGTTGTGCGCGCTTCCTATCGCAATACTTTCCAAAATCAAAATGTTCTTGAATAGGCACGACTAGAGTGCCAAGTGATGTGGCCACGAACATCAATCAACTGGAAAATAAAAAAGGAAATTAAAACCGCCTCGACTGCCAAGTTTCTTTATTTTATATAGCTATTATGAATGGACGCTGTTCCGTCTTTTCCTTGCATTTTATTATTATATATATATATATCAGCAGCTAAAATCTACAACTTGGAAAGTTTTTAATTCTTATAGAGAATAAGCAAGATCTGGCTCTCTATTTCTTTAAGAATCATAAAACTTAGTAAGGAAGTAAAAGAAATTCATTTCTCCTTTAACACACGCGAGATTTTAAATTAATATTTGTTTTGTATGCACAATTTTTACAATATCTGAATACAAAAATAGAGGCTTGTAATTTCAATAAAATATCCCATTAATGGCGATAAATGACTTTTTGTAGCACCCATCTTGATTGAAATATAGGTTCTTAGAAAGGGGACAGGAAAACGTCGCGCAGTTCTGGTTTTTCATTCTTCGTTCTCCCACCGTATACAAGGCGGGGGATGGAAAAGCTGGCTATTGTCGTTGTAGGGCAGCTGGCACTAAGAAGGGGATCCTTCAATTAAATTTCGCCCAGGTTGTATCCTACCTTTCCTATAACGAATTGCCCAAGCGAGAGACCTTTCTCGATTGTGAGAAGGCTAAAAACATATTTAAGAAGTACCATGCATAATAAACGTTTAAATGGTCTTGCACTGCTCAATTCAAATAACGTTACCATCATTCCGAAGGAAATTATAAATGAATAAAAAAAAAAAAAAAAAAAAAACTAGATTTTATTCTGCGACTATTTCTAAGTCTATAGCAGCAGACTGGTGACTGTAAATGAAGACATTGTAATCATCATGTTTTTAATATTGTAATTACTGATTAAAGTTATATTTTCTTCTTCTGTGACTTAATGCTTCTATAATGATGAATTTGCTTTGCTGTTTTTAATTTTGAATTATGAGAAAAGTGAACATATAGATTCTTGTGCTTTCTGTTAACTTAATTGTTTGTTATTAATAATTTATTTTATTAATTAATGCTAATTATTTATGAAATAATTAAATAATTTATTTTTTACTGTTTTTGTTCCCTACAATAGATAAAATCAAAAGAATATGTTGAGCGACTTACTGGGGAATGATTCGAGAATAGTGGATTTTCGGCCCTTGACACCCCCTTGAAATATTCATGTGTGCGCCACTGAATTAGACATATCGTTTTTTAGAACAGGGTGCAATTTCCGAGTACTTCTGTCATAAAGCATAAACTTCATTATAAAATGAAAAGGATATTTGATTGAGAAGGTTACCTGTCTCCCTCAGAAAGAATGTCTATGGGAATTATTTTCTTAAGGAAACTAATTAATATTTCACGCTATACATAGAAGAAACTGTAAAACTACAATGCAATTAAAATTATGAAAATATAATGAAATCTCAGCTAATTTCCTAAGCACAGAAGACCGCGTGAACAGTTTAGTTCTCGTATCCTTTCGGCCTTTGATGGTAACCTGATGGTCAAACACATAAGAGGGCCAGCACTCATCTATCTTTTTCAGAGGAACAACAATTTCAAACAATCTTTCTATTTGATTTATCAGGACTGAGTGTTCTGTGCATAGCCTTAGGAAACATGGTAAGGTCTGTAGTAGGGTCCTTATCCTCAAGTCTCAAGTCCTGAACTGGAACAGTGAGCTGATAAAATGTTAGCTTTGTTCTGATGTAACTGCTGTGCTGGAGAATAACTGCAATTGAAAGGGATTTAAAATCCTCTTTTATTAAATCACTATTATTTACACTTCCCAACTCGGGAGGGATACAGAAAGTAGAAGACCACACTTGGGTCGAACTTAACAATCAAATAAACTTAAACTAAATCTAAATAGCAATTAAATTAAACTTTGCTTCGTAGAGCACTTCGCGGATTTTGGCCTCTACCTAAAAGGGTGTGTAGCGAGATACACTAATACTAACGCACTTCAATTTGTTTCAATATGCAATCACGTCGTGAGCACTATGGCTTATAAATTTAGCTGCTAGCTGGTCAGGCGAACGTTGAGCAGAGTGACCATGATCTGAAACTAAAGCTCTCTCACACTGAGAGGTTTCTACCTTTGGTTTAAATAGTACTTCGCTGTACTTCAAATTAGCATAAGCTGAAAACGCGGGCTTCTTCTGACGGGAAGTTGAAACAGAGAGGAGATAGAAAGATTTAAATTAAAATAAAACTTGGTTAGTTTAACTAAAACCTTACAGCTTTACCGTTGAAAGAAGATGCACGATTCTCACCAGCCTCGAACTAGAGAACTTCAATGTGAGTTTTTTTGTCAGTATTCTGTGTTTGTAATGGTATACTAGTTACGTCTTTACATGGCAACCCAAATGTGGAGATTGGTTGTTTTGCATCATGCCACAAAAATCATAATGTAAAAACGCCCTTTAGAAAGGCTTATAATGTGTGATAAGAGGGAAGTTTTCTTGAAGAAAGGCAAATCCTAGGAAAGTCGACTATTAGAAGTACAAAACAGCAAATAATGAAACAAAATTTAAGGGAGAGAGAAAAGCTTTTAATATTGATAACATAAACTATTAATTTAAATTTGAAATTTAGAATGCTAAAGAAAAATCCACTCATAAATTATTTTCGAATTTTATACATCCAATAAATACCTATATACGAAAGTAAAATGCAAATATGCAGTTTGCAGAAAATGGCATACAAAATTAGTGTAATAGGTTACTTGTAATAAATTAGACACAATTCAACAAAAAGCGTGTTAATTTTTATAACAAATCTAATGGATTCCTAGAGACTCTAACATACATCACTTCTCCATGAATACAATGCGAAAATTATGCCAAGGAGATTTGCAGAGCCAAGGAGATTTGCATTATGCCAAGGAGATTCGCGTTAGCCACGCACAACGAGGAAACTTCCTATTTTGTAAACGGTCCACCAGCGACCGAGCGGTAAAGAAACTGAACACAGATAGTTCTGTCCGGGGTTTGAATACCCGAGAACGGGCTGGCTGCATGGATAATATTTTCGTTGTTTTCCCCATATGTGACGTATATACCCTTTAATTTTCTTCATAGAGCCCTCCACGGAGGCATCCCTTCCCTTAACCCCTTAACTGCCACGGGCGTATATATACGCCTTGCTCAGCCTATGCGTTAACTGCCCCGGGCGTATATATACGCCCTTCCGAAATGCTATCATTTGCTTTGCGCTGCTACCAGTAAAATTAATCGCAAAGTTTTGGAATGCAACATCACAATGACCTTCACGGAGTATGCAAAGGAGGACACTATTTCAGAGAAGGGGGAAGACTTGAAGAAGGGGATGTTATTGGAACGGTGCAAGTAATGACTGCCCAGCTATTAGTCATGTTTCTGTTTGAGTAAAACGAATTTTTTATTGCGTGTCTTCCGTTTTCGTTTACTGTTTGTAATAGGTGCTTTTTTACGAATATGTACGACAGTGAAATACATGATTACTTTCCGT
Source organism: Stegodyphus mimosarum (assembly GCA_000611955.2). Lineage (NCBI taxonomy): Eukaryota > Metazoa > Arthropoda > Arachnida > Araneae > Eresidae > Stegodyphus > Stegodyphus mimosarum. The sequence continues at coordinate 74,320 of KK119211.1, read as the reverse complement.
CATCTTCAGGATCGGACATCTCAGAATATGATATTACGTCAGATGAAGAGGATAGTGACTATTTTTTGAAAGATGCTCGATGTTAGGTACGACTTGATATGGAAAACTTGCCTATGCCGCCTGCACGCTTTCCATTCAGGTATACTGATTTTGCAATGTATAACACTGAAACCTGTTACCTGGTTTAAAAATAAATTGATCGAAACTCCATTTTTGGGGGATGTTTTTTATTATACTTTCTTCTTTTTCATTATACTGTTACTCTAAAAATTAAATTTTGTATTTTCATTTTTTCTTAAGTAAGTAAATAGGTTTTAGACAACAAAACTTGAACGTATTTCCCCCATAATACATCGCATAACTACGCGCGCCTGTGCAAAAAACGGTGGCACTGGGGAGTGAATCTTGTGCGTTTTCCGCGGCAGTTAAGGGGTTAAGAAGCTCTCTTGAGCTTTTCCGTACGCAAATAAGCCAACAAAAACCCATTTTGTAAATCAAACATTTTCTGCTGCATTGAGGGGGAAGCGGGAGCTATATTTATGGTTATTATACAACCTTTGCCCAGACTTTATTCATTGAATAGATCAATTGTTCTGCCTGATTACTAAACAGCATTATAGGTAGCTGCTCAAAATCCTCGTGTGATGCAAATTTCTGCTGAAGAATCGTTTTCGTAAGAAGAGAAAGCATACGTTTTACCAAAAATAGGACATTTGTTCTTCAGAAATCTCTTAGATCCTTGTTGCTTAGCAAAGTTAATAATAAATATAAAATTCAGGAAGAATTTTAAGACTGAATACATGATACAAGAACCAGAAGTCAAAGATACTTGCTAAAAAGACATTGATTTCTGGTGTTCCTTGAAGGCCAGCTTTTGCGAGCTCCAGATTTTTGACTGGACATGTTTGTTTTCTTATCTTTCTCTGTTACAGGTTTTAGTTTTCCCATGGTTTGCGTTAATATTGTAAAAGGGGGACGGCTAAATTTTTGGATGAGCGCATTAGACTTAGAGGTTTTAATAATATTAAGAAGTACTGAACAGTCCGTGTATAAAATGCTTAAACGGCAAATTTCGTCTTAAAAGACGAATTTCTTACTGAAAGAAGTATGATTTACTAAAGAATTATCTTGAATTATGGTAACCTGCAATATAAAACGGCGCCAGCTTAATGTCGAGTTTTTCTAATTTTTATAATTCATGTTGGCAAGCTTGTTGTGCTCTATTTTTTGTAATTAAAATGTTTCATTTGATAGATACAGGTCCTATTATATTTTATATTCATTTATGATGGTAAAATTTCCTATTCATTCCTCTGCTTTGCATTTCCTTTCTACAAATCTTAAATTAGGTTTCCGAAATAATCTTTGTTTTATACTACATATATTACTCTATAGTGTAATACGTTTCTGAAATTTATTTGTAAATAAAACAGCATATTCTTCAGCCTCATGGATAATATTCTTTTCAACTGAAGTTTACTTACCCAGGCAATATATGAATATTAGCATTTAAAGAAATGGAAATTTTATGCATTTCTTCCGATATGCAAATATTAAAATATGTAGCAAAATATTTCCATCTGTTCTTTACTATTCTTTTAAGATTCTCAATGGAGATCGCGTGAATTATAATTTGTTACGTTCAATTTTTATTCAAAATACATGAATACAATATAAGTATTTCTGGGTGTTCTTTCTTAAATTGGTTAAATTTAATGCATTTTATCTTCGCAGCACATGAATTTTGCAGTTACTTTGCAGTTAATTTTGCATTTCTTGTACGGCCCCAGTTTCTGACTCTTACTAATTTAGAAAACTGTTTCTTTCTTTTAAATCTGCAATGAATTTTGATTCCCCAGCCAGGTATAAATACATTCTTGCGTTTATTTACATTTTTTTATCGAACGTTTCCTGAAACAATACTAATATTTTTAATACATTTCGATTCCCAAGCTATACATATAAGAGCAAATTGGAACGTTTTTGACAGTCTTTCCCGATATTAAATGTGACAACCATATCCAGAATTTGGTGAGAGTTTAGGTGTACTGACATGCCTAAACTTATACTGGACAGCCATGACATTCAGTATTTTATCACAGCAAAGATTTCTAGCGCATGTTTTCCTGGCAGGTAAGGAAGACATCTGAATGACTACTTGGCAGAAACTAAATACACAGTCCAGTCACATTAATGTGACCATCTGTCAAAAGCCAGAATAACCACCTTTCGCAGAGCGGACTGCTGCGAGACGTGCAGGAAGAGAGTCACATAGGTCCCTGAAGGTGTTCTCTGGGATGTTGAGCCATGCCGACTCTAATGCCGTGGCCAGCTGCGCTAGATTACGCGGTTGAGGATCCATGGCCCGAACAACTCGATCGAGATGGTCTCACAGATGCTCGATTGGGCTTAAGTCAGGTGAGTTTGCTGGCCAGGGGAGGACGGTAAACTCATCCTGGTGCTCTTCGAACCACGCACGTACACTGGCAGCTGTATGGCACCTCGCATTGTCCTGCTGGAAGATGCCATCATCCTGAGGAAAAACAATGCGCATGTAGGGGTGAACATGGTCCGCAAGGACAGATGCGTACTTGTATTGATCCATTGTGCCTTCCACAATGATCAGTGAACCTAGAGAATGCCAGGAAAACATTCCCCAGACCATAATGCTCCCGCCTCCAGCTTGGACCGTTCCGGCAATGGTTGCAGGGTGGTTCCTTTCAGAGGTTTCACGCCTTATACGCCAACGTCCATCTGTCCGATGGAGCATAAAACGCGATTCATCCGAAAACGCAACCTGTCGCCACTCAGTGGACGTCCAGCTGCTGTACTGGCGTGCAAATTCTAGCCTTCGCCGTCGATGAACAGCAGTCAGCATAGGTGCACGAACCAGGCGTCTGCTTCGGAGGCCCAGACGCAGCAATGTTCGCTGAATAGTACTTTGGGAGACACTTTTGGTAGCCCCTTGGTTCATTTTGGTGGTCAGTTGCTCAACGGTAGCCCGTCTATCTGCCCGAACGCATCTCCGCAACCGTCGTTCGCCTCTGTCATCTATGGCCCGTGGTGCACCACATTTGCCACGTCGCTGATTTTGGACAGTCCCATTTTGCCATGCACGGTCCCTTTTACCACGGCGGCACGCGAACAGTTCACAAACTCAGCCGTTTCGGAAATGCTTCCACCCTTGGCCCGAAAGCCAATGATCATGCCCTTTTGGAAGTCGGATAAATCGCTTCGTTTCTGCATTACGCCAACGATTGAAATGTTTTCCGAAGCCCTCACACACCCTTTATATACGCTCAACTGCACTGTGCTGCCACCTGCCTTCTGTGATTGGTTATTTAACTCTGACATGGAAAGTACGTGGTGGTCACATTAATGTGACTGGACTGTGTATGTGTGGAGTCCTAACGGAACATTTTTCAATGGGTATAGAGTGATAAAATACGTCACCATGCATCAGTATTTATTGTAAATCTACTGATATTACGGGTATCAATTTTGCGCATCCATGCGAGACAGTGATCACTGACTCTTACATAAGCATTTTAAAACCATTGGCATGAAACTATGAGAACTAAATAGCAAGATCTGTTCAAATACCAGTGATTTCGCTCCAGGGACGTTCCCAGATGTACTTTGCTGTTGTGACATTGGAAACACTGCCTAAACTCTGTCAACTTTAGAATGCTCCATAAATAGCCTAGACACAGTGATTTGTTATTTGTGGTGATTTTTAGTATTGAAAATGTACTTTTTGAACGAGCCTTGCTCACAGTTTTAAATGAATGTGGCAAAGCAGTCTGCTTCATGTTTTTGTATCTTTTATAAAACGTGTTAAAATACAGCTCAATAAAGAACGTTTGTACACTCTCTTCCAAAAGTTAAGCACGAAGATGTAAAATGCAAAACAATCAACGAATACTGCTTTAATTGACACAAAATTCGGCAGGAAAGTAGCATATATATTTATGCATAAAACAAAATCAATAATTATATACAGAAATGGAAACAATATTAAATTTTTGTAAGTTATCAGATAATGACATACTGGAGACTTAAACAGAATTATGTATAAAGTGAAAATAAACAGCATAAAATGAAAAAAGGACATTAATAGGGTATGTGATCCCCCCTCATCTGTATACAAAGTTTACAAATTGTGACCATGCTTTCAATTAGGTGGTCAACCACCGCATAATTAAGCAATCGTCATTCTTGTAGAGCAGTTTCCAGCTCAATAAGAGTGGCTGGAGGTGGGAAACGTGAAGATGCAGCACGGCCGAGAGCATCCCAAAGAATTTTAATGGGATTAAGGTCGGGCAAATATGCTGGCCACGCCATACGCAGAATCCCTTCACTCTACAGGTAGTCATGGATGATGTCAGCTCTATGGGGACATGCGTTATCGTCCATTAAAACAAAAGTAGGGGCAACTGCTGCAGCGTACAATCTCACAATGGGTTCTAGGACTTCATCTCGATACCGGACAGCCGTCAATGAACCCTGTTAGAAGATGTGCAGGTCGGTGCGGTATCCTAATGAAATCCCTGCCCACACCATAATGCTTCCGCCTCGGAATGCGTCATGTTCGGTGATGTTTTGGGACTGATTGCGTGTTCGTTGTTCACGTCATATCTTTATACGCTTGTCATCTGGCTCCAGAGCAAATCCTGACTCATCAGTAAACATCATATTGCCCTAGTCAGACACATTGCAATTGACATGTTCCCGGCACCACTGTAATCGTGCCCCTCTTGATTGTACGGATAGAGGAACACAAACTCGAGGTACCCGGGCGTACAGTCCACTCATGTGTAATTTCGGCGTACAGGAGCTGCAGATATCGCTTTACCAATGGACGCTGTAACCATACATGTCACATGTGTGGAGGTCGCTCTGCGCTTCCGCTTGGCTACAATAACAATATATCGATCTTCCGCGGGTGTTGGAACCCTTGGGCGACCGGCTACGGGCCTTCGGACAACTGTCTGTGTGATTTGGAATTGTTTCCATAAACGTGAAATTACAGAATGGTGAACGCCGAAGAAAAGAGCAACATCTGTGATCCACTGTTCTCGTTCAATGCGTCCCACAGCACACCAGCGCTCAAAATCTTCCATTCGTCTTCTGCAAATCATAAAAACACGTATTCTTGAAAATAAATTGTGCTAAGGTTTAAAACACCTTCTATCAGCACTTACAATCAACTTCTGTAACCCTTCATAAAGCTGGCTTCTTATAAGACTGCCTTTTTTGCATATTTCTTGACCTGAAAGCGCGATTGGCTGTTACCTAACATATTTGCATACTTCCATCTACCTCTGCAGGCAGCGAATTGAATCCTCTTCAATTCTGATTGGCTTCCTGAAATTAGCATTTTCCTCTCCGTGCTTAACTTTTGGAAGTGAGTGTATTTGAAAATGGGAAAAAGTGAGGAGGCCATAAATTCGTCAGTTTGATAAGAAAATTAGCGTCTAAACTTTTGAGTCAGCCTGTGCGGATTGACTGAAAACCAATCAATGAACCAACGAACATGGGCATTATTCCTTTGGTTTCTTCTTACGAGCATGAGCGTAACCAAAAAGGTACCGCAGAGCTTCATATCAAGTTTTTAAGCAAACTAATTTCTTAATAGCATCTCATCCGGAACTCAGTAAAACTTGCCAAGTTAGACATCATCTGAGCACAACAGGAAATGAAAGACCTGATGTCCTTGCGAAGTTCGCTACCAATAATTCGAACATCGACATAAGAGATCCCCATTTCAGAAAAGCCACCCAAACAACTTTTTCATCAGGTCTTCACTAATCTCTTTTAAGAAAGGTAAGTTGATTCATTAACTAGGCTTTTTTCCTACAGCATCTTTCCAGAGGTCGCAATACGGAGATTAAAGACGGATTTCTGTCTATAGCAAGTTTTAACCAACTAATGTTGTTTTTCCTCCTACCTGTCATGCTTCCTATACTAGGACTTTAACCTTTTAATGATCATCAACGATTTCAGGTGGCATTCCAGATCCGCACCGCGTTAGGCATAAACAACACAGATGGCATTACAAATCTACAATTGACAGATATAGTGCGTATTTTGGAAAAAGAATTGCTTGATTTCGCAACTGCCGAAAGGTTAAGTGCGTATGCTGAACGTTAACGTCTTCAGCCGACATCGTCCACTAGAGATAAAAGATTGTCCTCTGACAAAAAAGCTTAGAGAAAAGTACTTTAAAAAATTCTGCCAAATGATGACTCTAAAAGGGATTCATCTAAAGCAACTAAATGTAAAGAAAAACATTCTGACAAATGTATTTTGTGCATAACAGATGTCAAATTGTAAATATTATATATATTATAAAAATATCTTAAAATGTAATAATTTTTAATTGTATAAATGTCTTGTGGTGGAATGAATGGTGGCAAAAAGCCGATTACAGGACAAGAAATTACAAAGAATGTAAAAAAATAAATTACAAAGCAAGTAAAATAATTGTTGAACTAAACAACCAGTCTTCCAGAACCAGTCACAAAAAAGAAAAAAAACAGATTGACAAAAATAAACAACCGAAGAACTGGCAACGACTGGGAAGGTATTCCCAATCTGTAGTACTGTTTAATGGCGCAGCAGGTAAGGCATAAATAAATATTCCTTTGATATGTTAACTCCTTTTTTTTCAAGTTTGTTTGTTTAACTCAATATGCCAATATCGTCCGGGCTGATTTCCCAAACGGGAAATGTGTTCCTGAATGACGTTTTCCTCATGTTCATGTTGAACATAATGAATGTTACAGAAATACTTATGCGGCCAGCCCATTTACCAGGATTGAAAACTCGAGTCAAATTTTCATTATCAATCTTATTCACTCAGCCATTGGCGTTCCCAAAAATGAAGGAAACAAGCGAATTACAATTTAATTCTTTCAATATTTTACGCAAACGTATTTAAAAAACAACGAAAATAATAACATTTGCCGTAATATTTATATATATAAAAATTACTGTTTTTGATACTTCAAGCTAGTTAATATACCTGCCAAAAATGTGGAGGCAGGTAGAAAGATTCAAAATAAGTAGATTCGATAGTAGAATGTGAACGAGGAATGATTTCTAAGTCCTTTTGAACGGTACGATAGATTCTTCAGTCACCTTTAAAATGATGGGCACAAGATCCACAAGGTATAACAGTTGCACCTTGAAGACCAGCATTAACGTATTGATTTTACTTGCCAGTGTTTGGGAAAACTAGCCATGATCACGCATGATTTTAGAATTCCTTGTGAATGTTTGTGGTCAGAAAAGGCGCATTTTGCTCTATACGAAAAATCGAATACTTAGAACTGTCGCATATGAGGCACAGCAAGTTCTATTGTTGAAAGTGAAAAGACTTTATGTACTTAAATTTTGTGACTGCATGGTGTGTTTTTACTACTGACATCATTCTAGCCTCCTTTTTCTTTGAGAGTAGTCTTCAAGGCCTAAAAGATGTACTAACAAGAGTGTCCATTCTTGCGAACTTCTGTAGCAGCAAGTCATTTCTACCTTATAAATTAGTGTCTTCATGTAAGATAATGCAGGGCATTATATTTGGGGATCGCTAAAGGAATTATTTTGTGCTGACTTTGAAGATTCTCAGGAAGTTTTCAGAAGTTTTTCGAATGCTTAGTCTTCTCAGTCTACAGATTTAAAGCTTTGTACTTGTTGGCTGTACAGATTCTCGAAAGATCGTGTCTGTGGAGAAAGTATGTGGACCTACCTGAATTTAACCTAAAAATAAGAAACCATGCTGCTGCACTTCCTCATGGCACCTTTCCAGTTATTATTCAATATGTTATAACGTGTTTTGAACATCTTTTGTCACATACGGAATGCACATTATACAAATTTTGTTCTTAAATCCAATCTCATGTCTTCAGTTTATGTTTCTTCTTTACGCGCTACCCTTCGACCTGGCGGCAGAAACTTGAACTATTATTTTTTTACTTCTGATTCT
>KK119211.1:49307-66313 GCA_000611955.2 Stegodyphus mimosarum | reverse complement strand
GTTCGCATGACATATATACCATATTTCAACGAAATACGTCAACCAGAATAGGCGCTACACAAGCTCCTAATTAAAAGAACCCTATATTGTGTAATTAACTGCTCAGAATATAATACAGAACGAGGAAAACGGCATACTCGCTGAAAGCATGGCATGCTCATGAACGGCCATTTTCTCGAGCGGCATACTCATAAACGGTTAAGTTTACACAACAGCTATCTGCCAAAGGGGAGGGATGTCTTCGTCGAGGAAAAGTGGCGTAGCTTCACATTGCAGTTTGAGAAATACAGGAAAATTCCTACGCATTCAGCCAGTTCGGTCGAATGTCAACCTAGTCCCTATTGTTAATGTCCACTGAGTTTACTGCGTCTCGTCCATTGTTGGGTCTTACATGAAGGTCAGAGATAGCGAGTGTGATTATTTGGAGTTATTAGGACCCTCGGAAATAGGATGGTGGAAAAAGCAAAACAAGATGCACTTGGCGCCACTCTATTTATTAAGTCCCTATACGTATATATAGTGTATATATATATAAACTTTATCTCACCCTTACGTTATATAGGCGGCAAAAATAATAGAAAATGTCAAAACGCCCAAAACTCAAAAGAAAAAAGTCTGTAAAAATACAGAGGCTGTTCGCACATTTCTTAGACGATGTATATTGTATTCACAAAACTAAATTACATAAAATTTTTGTGTTTTAAATGTTCTGTTTGACATCCCTTATTCTGAACTATCTTTTGACACCGCAATTTCCAGGATACTAATGCCTTTTGAAGTGTCAGAAGAGGTATTCTATCCCATTCCTCCCGAACAGCTTTCCAGAGTCCTGTTAGGGTTTTGGGACAACGTTTGGATAATGTAGTTTTTAAAAGTCCGAAAGCACAAAAGTCCATAGGTGACACATCGGAAGATTTACTAGGGATATCAGTGAAGGGTATGGCCTTGATACCAGTTTTTCGTTCCATTTCTTTTAGGAAATTTACAGTGGATTTTCATGTGTGACTGCTAGCTTTGTCCGGATGGAGTCTCACAGATTGATGGCACTGTGAGTAAAGCGATGGTATTTCATTCAGAAAAATTGGCGATAAAATATGTTCCTGATAGTATTTGGAATTAATCTTGACATTTTTTGCACTCTCTTTATTTTAAACTTTCCATTATAAGAAAACCAGCAACAATCATGAATCCCTTAGAAAAACTTTCCTTCGATTCTTTGAACCATGTACTTAATTTTTTCTCCCCTTTTATGATAATAAATGGCTCTTTTTTGTTACAATCATTTAAATACACCCATGATTCATCTATTGTGATAATTGTTTTCCATTTTTCTTTGGATAAGTGTTTCTCATATAGAATTCTGCAGCGTGTCCTGCGTTGAGCGATATTGTTTGGAAGAAGACTATGCACATTGCATTTTTTCGCTTTCTTAAGATTTAAATCAACGTTTATCATTTTGTTTCCAGTGGACACCGAGCATTTTAATGATTTTGTAACTGTCCTTTGACTAGGGGGATTTTCTTTTAACACTAAACAACGTACTTTTGCAATAGTCGAAGACGTCCATTTTTTCCTTGGATACTTGTTTGGAATTTTTGTCCCATTTGAGGCTCCAATTTGACGTTTTTTTCCTTTCTTGTTGATAATATTACCTATCGGCGCTTTAGATATCACAAAACCATGACTCTCACATCGGAGTATGCATATATCTCTTCGGAAAGGGCGTCAATGTAGCCTTCGAACCACTGCTTTGTTAAATTCGCCATTTTGAATAAAAACAAAACTTTAAAGCCACAAACGATAATTTTGACTTTTAAAAACATAGTACAATTGCAATTAATTCTTTTGAAGCAAACGATTTTTTATTACCGCTTACTAAAATCGTCTAAAAAATGTGCGAACAGCCTCTGTATATAATATTTACCAATCAAGGAAAACCAAATGCTTATGGCAGGGAACAAAGATATGAAAATGTTGCTAATTACATATAACTTACTCAAAATACCATCACGTTGAAATGCTAAGAAAAGGGAGAAACATATTTGAAAGGGAATCGTCTGATTTTGCTTTATTCTTCAGGGAGCAGAGGGAAAGAATACGATTTTTTGGATCTGCTGAGCTTCTTCGCTTACAGAGAGTTAAAAAAAAAAATGGGGGGAATCTCCTTAGTGAATTATTTTTTCTCTCTCCATTTGGCTAGTTTCCTTGTATTTTACTGCATAAAAATATTTTGGAAATTAAAGTTTTTCGCTTTTATTCCCTTAAAAACACTTACTCCTTCTACACTTTTATTCTTTACTATGAGACCATCACTTTATTTTAATTGCTCATTAGAATTTTTAAGCGTAATTTTTCTTTTGGCTTTTTGTATTATGTTTGTACTTTTCTTAAGAAAGTGTGTTAAGTACATTATTATAACTTCTTTTAATTTTATAACGGCGAACCTATATGCAGTTGGCTTCCTTACAAAGTTTATTTTCAATCTGATTATAAATTCTTTGTCTTTATAAATTAGTAACACTTGATTACACATTTATGCCTTAGTACATTTCCCATTTTCGAACGTAATCTTGCCTCTTTGGGTAAATTGGTATGCATGGTATGTCAATAATTTATCTGCGACAATAATTCATCAACAGCAAAGGTAGAATGAAAGATTTCGCAATTATAAATATAAAACACTACATTTTATTAACTTCACATTATACCTATTAAATAACAAAAAGATTGAAATGGGAAACAAATTTCCCGGGAATTCTTCCTGGTTCTTTTAATGGATCTTATTTTATTCTGGAATTAAATAAGACTATTATGTAGTTCTATTAAATTACCTACTTCCCACAGGATTCTAGGTCTCTTTTAAGAGTGTACTGTAATGATTTTTAATGTAAGCAACTTTAGAAGAAGTCATATTTAAAATCTCTGCAGCATACTACAAATATATTATTTTCATTCTTTTGAACTTACTTCTGTGTCTATATGAATTCTCTTCAAACTAACAAACCGAGATAATATCCCAGATGACAAAAATGGGTCCATCACTTTTAAGGTTGCGTATTAGATACTTTTAAGAACAGTTCCTTTCCCACAAGTTGTAGCGTCATTAGGATTTTTTTGAAGTAGGAGATATTTAAAAAATGAACAACGCCTTCTCCGGGACTCGAACCACGGACCTCTGGAATACGCGCCCAGCATGCGAAGAAGGGGGGAAAAGTATCTTCCAAAGTAATCGGTCAACTGCTACATTAGTGCCTACCATAATTTTTAATATCAGTTTTTCAACGTATTCTTAATAGTAGTTTCTTATTCTATGCGCTTCTCAACGACTTTGAGAAGGAATCAATTTTTTTTTCAAACATCATTTGTGATTTCTTTGAAAAATGTGACACAAAACGCATTACATCTTCATGAAATATAATGTGTAATGCAACGCAAATCCTAATGTTTCTGATTTCGATTGGATTTGCATTGTACTATTATGTTATATAAGTCTGCAAGAATTGTACTATTATGTTACATAAGCAAGTAACAGCAGAAAGTATTAAAGCCTCTCTTAACTATTGATGAGGTAACGCATATGCTTGACCTAATGTTTCAAGTATACTTCACACGAAACAAGCTACAAGAAAAGGCAAACGCAGAATTTTTAAAGTCGTTTTCGTCTCCTGTCGTATGAAATTATGCAGCTGTAGAAACCATTATTATCTATAGAGCCGGGAAATATAAAAACTCAACTGTATTGTTGTGTTGCCAACTTCTATGACAAAGGTTATGTTCGGTATATAAGATAAAACTTCTAAGATTAATTATTTAATGAAGGTTAGTGAATGAAGCATTCATTTAATGAAGTATTCATCCTTCAAAGCACATATATTTGCACAAGAATTTGCTGAAGAATTTCACACATCCTAAAGAATCCGACCGATTGATTGATTGATTATTGAGGAGAAGCCGCCGTCCACCTAGCCGAATTATGACGGCCGTATGACTCATATGAGACCAATTCATTTTAACAACAAACGGAGGCATCCAGCGACCCGGCCATATCAAAAGATTTAGTAAAAGAAAACGAAACAAAATAATAAATACGACCAGTGAAACTCAAATTATCACTGGACCTAAACACGACAAAACACGAAACGAACTAAAAAGAATAAAATAAAACGGTTAAGAAATAGAAAATAAAACAACACATAAAATATTCAAAAGAAAGCGCATGTACTTCCGAGCACACAATACATCAAATAATTCCCGCAGCTTGTTTATTGTTACTTAACGACTTCATAATCGTCTTTGCATATTCTACTAAATTAGATAATTCTTTTCAAAGTCATTTTTATAATATTTCTTAAAATTTTCCCTTGCACTCCCAGTCAACATACAATCTTCAAAGAAGTGCCTTGCATCACCAGTCTCATTGCATATCAAACATTGATTGTTATTCTGATGGCCAAAATGTTTGCGATAGGCCGGGAATCGTCCATGTCCTATCATCATTTGATTTAAGTTAATATCATTAAATATTTTCATTCTTTTAATCACTTTGATATTCTTCAATAGGCATTTATTTCTTTTGAACGATTCCCTGCATTCTTCCCATTTATTGATAATATCATTATACAATGTAGTAATAGTTTTCCTTCGTGAATCTTGCACGTCGTTTACTGCACTTGGCCATCACCAAGTGCAGATTGTTTAGCTAAGGCGTCCGCCCTCTCATTCTCCAAATTTCCAGCATGGACTTTTATCCAATGTAGTTTTATGCTATGTTTCTCATTTAAACGTAAATAAATATCCTTAATTTCGTTTATTAGTGTATTTCGATTTCCGAGCTCGATAATGCCTGTAATGCTGATAATACATCTGAATATACATTTATATTATATTTGACATGCAAATTCCTTTCAATCCAACAGAGAGCTTGTCGAATTGCATATAGTTCTGATTGATAAACAGAGTTTAGATTCTTTTAATTTAAATTTAGCATTGTCTACTTCAATACCGTGAAAATATGTCATCAAAGCACTGCCTATACCTCACCCGAACCCGGAACCATCAATCAGTATAAATATCTATTTCTCCTTGCTGTTAAACAAAGCAATCATACGCAATCCCAAATCTAATTTTGGATGAATTATGTCTTCATTACGATACTGAAAAGCTTTACGACTAATTAAGACATTGCTTACTCGAATATTTTCTATGACTCGATTCGAAAGTAAAAACATTTTCATTATAGAATTCATAGGAAACCGAGAGAGGCGGAACGCCGGCCAAGATACAAGCAACCTCTGTTGAAGTAATCCTAAATGATCGTGTGATCGCAAGCATCCAGCTTCTCTGCAAAATATCTAATTTATTTCTTAATTTTACCATCTCCCCTGCTCTGCTACCCCATACACCGATACCACAGTATATCTTAGGTATGATGACACATCTAAAAATTTCTTTAAGTGTGGCAGACTTCTTGTTTAAAGTTTTATTATTAAAATTGCACTTGTAAAACCTTAAAACTTAACACACTTTCTGTACATCTATGAATATTTTTAAAATGTTCAATAAAATTTAGCTTATCGTCAATAATCACACACAGGTAATTAATATTTTGTTCAAATTTCATACGTTTTTCTCCCGTCGAATTTAAATCTCGGTGGTCTCGTCTTTCCACCACCTCGGGGAAAAAAGAATCCATACGTCTTATCAATGTTACACTCAATTTCTTCTTTCTGGCTCCAATTTTTAAATTTATTTTCAATTTTTCCAAACGTATCCTGCATTGTCTTTAAAGACTCTCCTTTTATATTTACCAAAATATCATCTGCATAACAAATAATATTCATGTTTGCTATTATACACTCTTTTAGTAAGCTATTTAATATAAGACTCAGAACAGGGGAGCACTACAAGAGCCTTGGGTGCAGCCTTTGTAAATATTAAATTCAATACTCATTCAGCTGTTCTTAAATATAATTCTTGTGTTTCTGAAATAAACCTTTATAGTCTCAAAAATGTCTTTTGTGATATGTAGGCCTTTAATACGCCCATGACGACCGATAGACAATGCTCGTCGAACATGTCTTTAGGAAGACATTAACTTTCCACGAATGAAGCTTTTCTCTTGGAATTGTAGTTACTCGTTGGCAGTTCTGTCAGGTTTCAGTTTTACACATTATATCACTGCGAGCTATAGAATCATTTTTGAAGAGAAATTGGAATTTGAAGATTTTGAGGACATTTGAATTTGAATGTTTTGAGAGGACGAGGCGAGGAGTCCTGTTCTTAGAAACACGTCGTGGAAAAATGCGTCACAAGTTCGGTTCGATCAGAAATGCTCTCGCACTGAGCGATGAAGATTATTTTATCGAATTCGCGGTCTAAAAGCTTGTTTTTACATGTAGCTTCGCTGCAATGCAAACCGCAGATCTTTCAGTTCCTAGCTGGACATGCCAACCACTTTTAACAAGGGCGGGAAGACGATAATATCTAATATTTTTCTTCGTAAACGGTAACTGGAGGGGGATGAAGAAGACTCAGTTGAAAAAATTCAGCTTTTGATGAACTACTGTACAACATATTTTAGTTCAAGCACCATTTTAGAGGTCAAACCCCTTTCTTTTTTTTAAGCTCGGAAAAATTAGCGAGAGTTCAGCTCCGGGAAAAACTGTAGTAGATTTGTTACGTTTCCAAACAAAAGTACAGTAGTCTTGTCGAGCTTCGAACCAGGTATTTTTCCAAGTGCTAGTTGGGCCTACTAGCCAGTCACAACACGATAGTGCTCATCGGTGACGGGGTGATAATTCCTTATGAAACCACTCGTCGTATTTGAAGAATATAATTGAGTTGATACAATTGAGTCTAGTAAGTATTGAATGTAGTAGTATCTAGTAAGTAATGAATATAATAGTATAATCTAGTAATATTGAATATAATTGAGTCTAGTAAGAAATAGAACATTCAAAACTTCTAATAGTTGAATTCTTCGAGTCTTTTAAAAACTCTAGATTTTTAGTCTTTCTTGAATATTCTAATCTTTTGAATCTTGATAAAAAGCTTCTTAAGCATTTTAACTTGAGATTTCAGAGAAATTAGTGTTATTGACATCCAGTGGAATAGTTCATTAAAATGAACACTTTTACTGCAATTTCAGTTGTATTTTTTTTCAACATTATCAGCCCGTGATGCCACTGAGTGCCACTTTTTTTAGTATACCATCTACTCTTAACCTATCTAAATTATTTTAGACGTAGATAACCTACTATTTATAAGTCCTGAATGTGTCTGTCAGTTCATGCTTTCGTAGATAAACGGTGCATCGCACATGTCACTCAGGTCTACTAAGCTCCATCTCGCTAGATTTTTTAGATTAAATTTTAATCATGTAATGTGTTTTAAGTTCGATTACAAGCATGTGGCCTGAACAGAACCTGATACACCAATACGGCTTTCCAGCAATATTGGCAGCAAATAGGTTTGTTCTGTATACTACTAACCAAATCAACTAACCAAACTATTTAATTATGGCTATTAAATTTTGACTAACTATCGAATTTTGAACCATCACTTAAACATTTTCTGCAACGTTAACTATGACAAATCTCTCTGAAGATTTAAGCTTTTAATTAAATTTGTTTGAATTAAAATAATTGTTTTAATTAAAATTCTTAATAATAAGTATACTTTTAAAAACTATAATCTTAAAATTTTTATTTCATTAAACGCAGATCTGAACTTTGCTTTTACTTGAAAGCTTTTAAAATTAAGTAAACGCTCTGTTATTGTTTTTCTTCGAAAATTATTCTAATTTGAAAGGTTCGAGAATCTTTTAGTATTCTGATTCGAGAAAATTTAGGATTCATTGCAATTTTGTTTCCAAAGTGTGGCGAAGATTTCAAGTTATATTATGTTCCGATCGAGGCATAGAAAGCCTTTTTTTTATTTTCAAATATATTTGTTGGCAAAACTTATCATTTTTCAACAAAAGTAAGTTTTGAAAAGTGTTTAATTCGTCTCCAACTAATTTCCAGTAACTTTCGTTTTACCTGCGGAAAGTCAATATGTCCAATAATTCTATTAAATGCTTCTCTAGCAGAAGCGATATTCGTGTTCAGGACGTTATTTGTTAACAAAAAATAAATTGCTGCAGACTGGTGATATAGTGAGACATCACCACAGTTCTTTGTTTAACATTTTATGTGCACATACAGCATTGTTGAGGCACAGTGGCTAGTGCGTCGCGCAGCAGTATCATAGGTCCGGGGTTCGATCCTCGGGTTGGGCAAGGTTGACTCAGCCTTTCATCCCTTAGTACAATCCTTCAAACGAGTACAAAGTTCGCTTGGGGACTAGACACCGGAGGTCCTGCGACAGGCTGACCACTTGTCCAGGCGAAGATGCACAAGCACCGCGGAGACCACGGTCTAGAAAACAGATATTAGGGAACTGCAGTCCATGGTTCTGTATGGGCTGTTTGTGCTGCCGAGTTTAGCTTAGTTTTTACAGCATCGTAATGCTTCATCTTAAGATTTTATTTAGATTATTTTCATAATCTGAAACGTCACATCTTTTTTCCAGGTTTTCAAATCTGCGAATCTTGAAAAGGATTCAAGATTTAAATACCTAAATATTTGCGAACGTTTGGTCATTCAAGTCTTTTAAACCATAACCTATTAAAACAGAATATTATACCCCTAAAATTACAAGAAACTTCAAGAACTTGATGCCCTCTGTTTCTAAAAAATTCTCAAACCTAACTCTCGATTCATGTCAATAATTTTGGATGTAGAATATCTATGATTAATAGATCTTATATATTTGTGGTAACTTATGTAGAGATACATAAACGCAGTCACACTTACGAATTTTTTTTATCTGTTTAATCATTCAGCCACTACTGTTGAATTTTATCTGATTAGGGAAACATAATTAATAAAAAATAGAACTTGAATACCAGTGACTTAAGAAGATCCAGAATCCAGAGTCAATCATTACAAAAATCAATGACATAACACAGTTGTTGCTGTTGGAAAAAGATAATGTAGATAGCGCTGCTTTGAACAAGAATGCATGTGATGTAGGAATGAAAAGGTTACCCATGTGTCGGTTCACGATTCCTGTAGTACGATTCCTGTGAAGGTTGGTTTACCTTATAATAGTACGAACGTATATATATATATATATATATATATAACGATATAATAAAGAGCAATCTGATGCTATGTGTCGGGCCACCTCTACACTTTGCTATTTCCATAGCTGCTTTATGAGCTAAAGTTAAATCTTCGCTTAAACACTTGAGTCATCATATGTAATTTGTCAACATGTTTTATCTTTCGTGCAGAAAAACTGACTGGGGATGCAAATGGGACATTTCATCTGACTTGGTCAACTTGACAAAAGTATTACCCATACGGCACTGTAACTGCTTATATAGCACAATGATAAATTCAAAATTTTAAATTAACTAAAAATAATTACAGTTAAATAAAATAATTAATTAAGAAATATTTCGGTAACAATTCTGAAGATTATTAACAGAATTATTACTAAAATTTATTTTCGTAAATTATGTTGAAACAGATTATTTCAATTTACGCAGAAATTTAATTACATACTTCGTCGCTTAAATTTCATTTATATCATTCATTTTCATTTATATAAATAAATGTAAGTGTACTTTAAGAAAATTCAAACTTAAAATTTGTTTATAAATAAAAGCAAATTTCAGATTTTCATTTATTTTGACAATGCTAATATTAATAAAATGTTTTTGAAAATTCGGATTTCGAGAGATCTAAAAATTGAAGCATCTGGTAAATCTTTTTCAGTATGCGAATTCAAAATATATAATTCGTCCTGCCTCCACCCAAAAATATTGATAATAATTAGTTTTTAAACCAAGCTTTTCATATTTTTGATACAAATCTTATTAATATATATTTTATTTTCAAATTGAAAAATTTAATAACAAATTTATTCCCTCAACTACTCAGATACGAGTAACTAACTTGTAACTGAAAGACTTCGAAACAAAATGCAAAATTTCTAAGTATCATACAATTGCTGTCTGTTTCCAATTTCTGTAAAAGTGATTCAAATATTGAAGCAATCAAACTGCCTATTCTACTAGCAAAGGGCAAAAATGATATTTCTAATAGCTGAATCATTATCTTATACAGATCATGTATTGCAGCAAAGTTTGCTACCCAAAGGCTAAAATCAATATCTTTCGAGCCTCCTGTTTTATGGAAGCAGACATGCATTTGGAAAAATAGTTTCAAAAAGAAGGAAGTTGGAATGCTCAGTTAATTGCCTTTTAGAGACTACAGAATAGAGATCTCATTCTTCTTGAGGAGGAGCATTTTTTTAACTGTCGCATTATGTATGGAGTTTTCCGGAATCACAGAAAACTGCCGTATAAATCCCTGATCGTCCATTTTTTATTTTTAATGCATGAAGAGAATTTTTATTTTTCATTTCCACCGAAATACATTTCTAAATGAATGGTAGTTAAAAGAAAGGATATGCACTAATTTTATACTCGGCGAATATTCGAGAGGTCCAGGTTCGAGGGCATTGCACATCTTTCACGTCTTCCTGTTCAGAATAACCTAATGTCTCTACAACGGGGCCCGAACTGAAAAGGTGATGGTTCTTCACCAGGATTTGCCGATTGGATCCCCTAACAGCCGGTCATCCTTTAAAAGGTGAAGCACGTAAGGTATTTTTTGCTTGCCTGCTTGATGTAAGGGTAGCACACTTGGCTCGTATTTGAGAGGTCTAGGTTCGAGTCCCGGCGAGGGCATTGCTTGTTTTTCACATCTCCTGCTTTAAAAATGTCCTAATAACTCTACAACTTTTATTTACTTTTATACATAATATACACTATTGACATGTTTATGATTTTTTAACTCATAAAAAAATAAATTACGCAATTGATATCAAATTTTATGACACTGAAATAAAGGCAAACTCATTAAGTTTATGTGCCTGTTTTACAAAAGCTTAGTGTATCCAACTTTGCTAGTACGTAGAATTCTCTACGTCATTAGAAAGAATTACTTGAACATCTTGAAAACGGATGTCTTTTAATTGTCCCACATGGTACCATGTTCAAACCATTTTTGAGATTATCTTATTCAAAACTTACCACAATATAGAGTATCTCAATGAAAAGTTACCGCTTAACTTTCATGTGAGGCAAAGCATGAGAAATGAAAAGTTAATGTGAAGGCCAACTCGGGCTTCAGATTTAATCACATCTGATTTTTTACTGCACCGAGTAGTCAAGAAGGCTCTGTCACTGTCTTTGCGCTTGCTGTCCGTGTTAATTTCCAGGATCTGAGTAACCGTGTCACTGATGTTCTGTGCGAATGGTACCAGCTGATTACTTTTGCATATTAGGTGTTCTTCATACTTCTCTGTAGCTCTAGTTTGCTATATAATGCAGGTAGGCATAGGTGATGAAACAAATCAATACAAAGATAGTAAATGCCATATGAGGAAATATGGACGCACTGAGAACTTTTAAAATAAGTAAAAGAATATCGTTATTTCACTCTGCTTAATTATAATAAAATTTGGTATTCGTTGCGTAGTTGTATTCGGCATTAATTTCTAAAATATATCACAGAATTACGAATAATTATAAATGTAGATATATTGGTTGTGGGGTTTTACTTTTCTAATTCAAATGTTCCATCTCAGAACCCTGCAAACACTAACAAGCGAATAATCGCTTAGGTGTGAATAAACACTTAAGAATGGTTAACTACCCTTTATTTCTCAGAATATTTACAATCAGTTCCTAACTCGGAACTTACACAAAGTCTCCACTTGGGCTTGAACTTAAATAATTATGAAATTAAACTAAACTAAGTTTAACTAAAGCTATCTGAAAGCTATAGACGAAGCTATCAGAATTCTAAGTAGTTGGCCCTTAAATATTAATTAAATCGGCGAAGCCAAGCAAGGGCCTAAAGTGTGGCCGAGCGTAGTAGCTAAGAGAGAATGTAGCCAAATGGCAAACGCGCGCTATTCAGGAAAATCAGCCGGTCTCTCTTGAAGTCGGCGAAACATCGACTTAAATATTACTCATACTCATTTGCCTTCAATGCGTATCTGAAATTATATTCTGGTAGGAAATTGTAAGCTGAAATTAGAATGAATAGGAAATAACTTAAAATAACTGTTAATAAACTTAGGATAAACCCTACAAGGTTACACACAGTTGTATTTTATTATGAAATTATATTAATCTTAGTACTGAAGAACTTCATACAAATGCCCGTCATGATGTTCTGGTCTGATTATACGGGTGGTCAACAAAAATGGAATTTTTGTGAGCATGTTTCGCTTTAGAATTATGAGATTGTGTTTGAAGTTAACTGTTATGTGCTTATTCATCAGTCGAAATTTGATCTTCTTAAAGTTAAACGGTTATTCATTTATATAAAAATATAAAATACTTAATAATTTTCAAGTCTTAGAAAGTAAATATATGTGTCTAAAGTATGGTTTCAAAATCATGTGATTATAAAAAATACAAATCAGTTTGTAGGAAAGAACGAAAGATCTTCTTGGAAATTCTGTATTTATTACAGTATCAACGTGAATATCAGTTCAGTTTTAAGTTAACGCAGACCTAATTGTGTAAGAGGAACAGAATGTTACTTTAAGAAAATAAGAAGAAAATACAAAATGCAGTATATGATAATATACGAAGAAAATGCAATCGATGAGCAGTAAATATGGGCATTCCCCTATTAGTATTTAAGAAATAGAAAGTAGTGTAGATAGTAAACCTAATGATTGTGAAAAATGCAGCACCATAAAGGAATTGTCTGAAATAAATGAAATTTATTTCACATATTATGATATTGGTGCAAATAAACAATCAAATTTACAAGACAAAAAAGAGCAAAACGAAAGTCGGAAATCAGTACATTGTGTGCCGGCCACGCTGAGCGTTGAGAGCCTGTATACGTCGTGGCATTGAATCTTACGGGTTCAGAATGTAATTCTGGGGAATAGCATTCCATATGGCTTCGACTTCATACTAAAGCTCAGTCTTGGTGTGTGCCCCACCAGCTGTATGAGCGAGTAGAGAACTCAGACATGCTCAATGGAAGACAAATCTGAGAATAAATAGGCCGTGGAAGAAGCGAAAACTGTTGTGCTCTAATGAAGGCTTGTGCAGTTTCAAAATTATGTGCACAGACATTATCTTGCTGAAATGCAGCGCCCGGAATGCATCGAGAAATGGGAAGGATTTCTGGCTCCACAACTTTCCTTATGTAGCAATCACTGTTGAGATTGCTCGCGATCTGCACTAGAAGGGATCGATAGCTATACCCAATAGCACCATAACAGCATGATGTCAGGCGTTTGAGCGGTATGACGCTGGATAACACACTGTGGAAGCAGACGTTTCCCTCTGAAACACATGATACGTAGTCTTCCATCATCTTGCTCCAGATTGTAGCGAGGTTCATCTAAGAAAACAACCTGTTGCCACAGGGAACGCCACACACTGTACTGTCATGCTCATTGAAGTTGGAGGCGTCTGTAGTTGAGCGACAGGGGAATCCTGCATAGAAGAACCCTAACATGCTGTTCATGCAGACGGCCCTAACATGCAGACGGCGACGAACCGTGGAGCTAGACAACACAACACCTGTAGCCGTGCTCCAACGTTGTGCTAACGCGCGAGAGGACGCTGTACGATCTGTTCCAGCCATGCGGATTATGTGTCTGTCGTTCCATGTCGTTATGCTGTTGCGTTCCACATTCCAGGATCTCGCCTTGTTTAGTTCTCCACTAGCCATTTCCCCAACCACACCCTCCGCTGTTGACGAGGCATATTTGGCCACTAATTAGACGCTCACCGCAACTTTACAATCATTTATATACATGGAACAATTCTCATTCTACATATTCGCAAACGCTTTGTAATTCTAATCATTTGCATATCTTGCCTCACTTTATACGAGGGTTGGAACTTTAAACAGAAAAAAGTACTTTTTTGAAAAGATTAATTCTGTAATCTTCAGGGAAAAAAAAGTCAAAGGAAAGTTGAATAAGAAAATAGATTAAATACACTTAGCTCAGGTAAAGCATTATATATTTACATGAACGCAGAAGAAATGACTTCATAAAATTAGTGACGTGTTATGCAAATATTTACCAATGATTGGGATTTCCGTATAGAAATTCGAAACTGGTTACTAAGGTTACGAAATTGGTTACGAACTGGATTAAGTGCAACATTAAGTTAATCTCTTTTAGACGTTTTGGTTACAATGCTTTCTAAAAA
Organism: Stegodyphus mimosarum; assembly: GCA_000611955.2. Lineage (NCBI taxonomy): Eukaryota > Metazoa > Arthropoda > Arachnida > Araneae > Eresidae > Stegodyphus > Stegodyphus mimosarum. The sequence goes on along the minus strand of KK119211.1, from coordinate 52,002 downwards.
TGTTTTTAGATTGTTATGTAGATACATTAGGTATACTTTGAAAGCAGAAGATCTGAGAATTGAGCAATACCCTCGCCGGGACTCTAACCTCGGACCTCTCGAATACGCGCCGAGTGCGCTGACCATCACTGCACGAAGGCATGCTAAGAAGAGGGGAGAAATACCTTATAGTCATATAATAAAGTTTTCTGAAAAACTTTAACCTTTTTCGTACTTACTTCGAGAACTCCTGAGAAGCTTTTCATTCCTTTGAAAAAGGAAAATGGTCTAAGATTGCTTGAAAATGCGACAAAGTTATCAAGAAAAATCTCTTTATTGCTCTCAATATTATATTTTATTGGAATTCGTTAACATCAAGTAAAATTGATTACTAAAAAAAGACTAATTATTTTAACGAGGCATAAAGTATGAAAAGTTAGCTGATATCTGCAAAGATTCGAACACTGAATATTTCAGCTTGTTAGCTGGGTGTGTTAGCCACTTAACCACCAACAACACGCATGGGAAAAGTGATAATCCCTTGTATTAGTCTCTGATTGAAAAACAGTTAAGAACAGACAGCAGATCCAACCAAAGTAGTAAATAGCTATTTTTCAATACTTTTTATACTGTAGGCCACTAGAGATTACTAAGTTTTTTGAAGCAGGAAACGTGAAACAGCAGTAGTGCCCTCGCTTGCATTCGAATTACGATCGTTTAATTTGCTAGCTTGCACTTTTATTATTTATACCAGTACAGCAGGCTACGAATACTACAAAAACTCGTTGAAAATGAAGTAAAGAAAAAATACAACTCTATCGTAAAAACTTAAACTTAAAAGTTCTGAATGCTTCCTTCAAAATTATGTTTAAAAATAACAAACAGAGAATAAATTCGTGCGCAATTTTTTTGTATTAAAGTTTCAGATCCGCATTTTCTAATTAAAAAATTATGAATTCTCGAACACAGAGCTAGAATTTTAAATTTAATAAAGATTATAATGCTCCCTATCTCAATTAGAATTTAAGCAAATTTTAAATCCTGATTAATCTAAAAATGACTAAAACTTTTAGATATCACATTCCTCATTAAACATTTTATTATAATTAGTTATAATAAATAGCAATAATAAGTTATTAACTTTCGTTTAAAATTCAATCGATTTTTCATAAAGCGGTTAGTGACAGCAGTATGCCTACATAGCTGGATAGTGCTTTGTGATACCTTGTCCAACTAAACCTCTTAAGAGACTTAGAGGCTTTAAACGTAGCTTGCGTTTTAAGTTCAACTTGAATGAATAAGCACTTTGCCTTAAACAATATTTTATTGCACATGGCATCTGAGAAATATTAGGGTTATATCAGAAATAATTCAAACTGCTTAATTTTCTGAAATCAAAAAGTTTTCAAACGTTTTCTTGCAGAAGAGTTCTAATATTTCCTTTTTTTCTTGCTTTAGTTAAAAATACTAAGTAGCGCTCTTACTTTCCAGTTCGAATCTCCCCTTTAATAGGCTGTAAGATATTCGATTATTTATATCTCCACACAAATTTTATATACCTCCCCAAACCCACGTAATTAATAATTTAATTTTCACTCAGATTTTGTAAGTTACTTTAACAGAAGGGCCGAATATGTTTCCCCACGTTTCTGAACCAAAGCGATTATACGAAGGCAGTTTAATCAGAAGGGATACATAGCAGTCATAAAAGGACATTTTAATTCAACAAGCATTTCCTGTAAGCCTTAAAATTCTCCTTCGATTCTGTTTCGATCATGTTTCGAGTTTCAGCATTAAAATTCTGATATTACGAATACATAAAATTTTCCTCTCTTACATTTCTAATTCTATGACAAATCAATGCGAACTATACACTTTAAGTTGAAAAGGTTTTGATGACGTCCTCAAGAAACAGTTTCTTGATATTGTTACGAATTTCACATTTATTTGGCTATTTATTTAGAATTGTAATTAAATTTGCTTCATGTTGCCTTAGCAACGCAGACGACTTTTGAAGAGAAAGCTACGCCGAAAAAAAAATAGCAATAAAAATAAAAGAGCGCGCGCATTTAATGCTTAATAAATAAATATCTCGTAATTACTGTCGCCATCCAGAAATATCTAGAAAAATCGTGATTGTTATACTGATAATTAAAAAGCTTATAAAAGCCAAGGTGAAACACCTCATCTCAGTTAGTAGTTGTTGTTGTTGCTGTTATACTTGTAGCTGTAAAAAAACGAACTGCTGTTTGTTTACTTAATGCTGTATTGATTGCAGCGATTTCGCTGTGAGATAGAACTATTTTGGATGTTTTGAACTGAGTTTTTGCTAAACGTTTGAGATATTGTGATATTGTGCGAAGATTTGTGAAGAAATATTTCAGCATTTTAATTTATTTATTGTGGAAAGAATAAATTTTTGTTAACTTTTTACGACTTGTGCATTCAATATATAACGAACCCGTACGCACGTAACAATTTTTGGTGTCAGGAGTGGGGTATTTCGAATGCCATTAACTAGAGCAATGGAAGAACAATTAAGGCAATTTATGGCAGCCTTTGCTGCATTTAAAGATGAGATGAAAGATTCTGTTAAAGAAGAGATAAAATCCGTTAAAGAAGAGATGAAAGCTGGTCAAGCATCTGTTAAAGATGAAATGAATGTTGTTCAAGAAAAGATGGAGAAATCTGTTAAGGAAGAAATGAAGGCAGTTCA
>KK119211.1:0-33574 GCA_000611955.2 Stegodyphus mimosarum | reverse complement strand
AAATGGCAAACGGAATGGGAAAATAGCGATAAAGCACGTCGTACGTACAATTTTCTTCCAAAGGTCTGCATAAATAAACTATATATTCTGCCCTTCACAGCTTTCTGGAGGTATCACTAGATGTGGCCCATTCACTCAGTATTTCTTCACGCGACCCATCACGAACTCTGACCTTTGTATTTGCGGAGCACAAGAAAACCCTGACCACTACGTCAAGGAATGTCCACTAATCGAAAGGTTCCATATCAGGATGCCTTCCACCAACATCAATCCATTCAGACGGTTTATATTGAGAACTCCAGCTTTACGACAGAGAATCTACACATCATTAACCTGCTAATGTCATCAGCACTGGATATTGTGGCCACGAACTAAGTAAGGTCTCCGTCAATTTTCTTCCTGAAGTTTTCTTCCTTCCATATTCATGCAGTTAAAACGCGTTCATGTAACGTCATCCAGGTCCCTGTTTGTTCATGCGACTTCACAGAAAACTCAAATGTATTCCCTAACCCGGCCTCTTGGGACTCGGAAGCTGCCGGTTTAAGATAGTGGACGGCGTGGGACATATACCTAATTACCTTTGTTAGACACCAGGTGCCCCCTATCCTCCGTCACCTGTCACCTGCTTACGTCTTCCTAGGTGTCTATTGCCATACTGTCTAGAAAGGTGATTTATTAAAACGAGATTTAGTTGGTAGCTTTTTTGCACAGTACGATTGAGAGGATTCACCAAACTTAAAAACTTCTGTGGCTGAGCAATAAAGTCGCTGAACATTGGTAGTTCGACCTGAGTTTGAATCCCCTGAATGGACCAGCTGCATGCCCTTTTGTGGTTTTCCTCACGTGTAACGTGGTTACGAGCCAGTCTAAGTGTCCTCTATGAAAAAGAATATCTTGTTATAGGCAGATAGCCATAAACCGCGCTTTTCCATAATCAAACAAATCAATCAAATTACCAAAATGAAATGCCCTAACATGTGGAATAGCTAACCTGCTGTCGAATAACAGTGAAATGTGATACAGCTTTTGCAGGTGAAACAGTACTTCACATTGAATTTTATCTTACACGAAATTAGTACAAAAATAATAGAATTCTTAAGCAGATTCTCGCAATATTTCAAAATGCGTTGCTTGAATTCGGCTTTAAAATTTTTTAAACGGTTTTGTACATAAGAAGTATAAAATACAACACTCGTAAATAAAAATAAAGCAAAATCAGATCTGAGCTGACTGCTGTAATATTGAGTTTTATTACTCTATAAAATGTATTTATGTCTACTTTAGCCGTGTCGAATGGTTGAGATAGCAGTTTTTTCCTGAAGCACATTCTGATTCAAACGAATACTTATTTAACTTTATATCCTTTAGGTAGCGTCTGGAAACTAAAGAAAATAACCAGATCGGCAAATCCGTTTGACGGCTGAATACAATAAAGATGGTAAATTTAGAGATTTCAAACCGTTAGAGTTATTTCAGCTATCAAACTTATTCAAGCACATAAAAGTGAAAATGAAGATAGTAGCTCCGATTTTTATTATTATTACTACGCTTGTTCTTTTTGTCTGGACTGGCATTAAAGTTTAGATGAGTTATTTAAGTCTGAAGTTAATGATCTTAAGCTGCAAGCTTTTGTTGGATGTAATACGGTTCTCTGCTTTATTTCTGTCAGCTTAGAGTTTACCTATTAAACTCTGCATTTTAGCATGCGTTTTTACGATTAGATCTTAAAACCATGAATATAATTCACTGAATTTATTACGCTACCGTTTTTAACTCTTGCAAATTTAGTAGTGCTTGTACTTGCTCATTTAAAACGCATGAAAAATCTTTTCAGTAACTGAAATTACATTTTCAGGGATCAGGGAAAGTATTTATGATTATAAAAAAATTAAATTTACGAATATAATTATCAAAATAAATTTTACTAAAAATAAACTAATTATTCTCCTATGCATCACTCTGTCCTTTTTTAAAATTTGGTTTAACTTGTTTTCTCTGCTTTTTGTTTGTCTTGAAATCAATGAAATGAAGAAGGTCTTATTTGATTTCAATATTTACTTGAAACAGCAGACTGTACATCACGATCGTATATATTCACAAGAAAAGAGATGCTCCAGCTCTCTAGGGAATCGATGAGAAGATTCCACCAATCTTTCCTTACCACCAACCTTTCGAGGTACTTTCACCCCGCTAGTGTGTTAAGTGTCCTCGTGCCGTAAAAACACTATACGCATACAACAATGCATGCTTCCTCCAGTATTCAACTCGAGTTTAGAGCTGTGGCTACCGGCTTCCCCAGGCTTCTAAGAGGGCATCGTCGTAAGATAGTTCAACTCTGTTTGCTCTATAAACGAATCATGTTGACCTAGATGATGTCATTTCACGCATTTCATTTGTAGAGAGCACATGGAACCCTTTCATAGCTAAATTAAAATAATTTTATGCACATGAGTAGTTTTTCTACTGATATTTTGAGCTAAGGAATTTTTATACCTTTTTATACATCATAAGCCACTTGCGAAATGATTAGATTATAAGATGCAGCCTGGTAACATCATATAACAGTTTTAAATGTGAATTTATTCGCAGATAATACGGAATATCGATATTTTAGTTCGTTGAGTGGCAATAATAACTTTTTGGGGGGGAACAGGATATGGATTGTTTTTGCCTAGGGAGCAACCTAATACTGTTTCTAAAGTATGTCAAAATCATAACGTCATTAATCCAGTTAAACAAGATAAAACCAAACTTGAAAAATGAGATAGTCTTAAATTTCATACTGACGTATTATCTCTTCTTTGCCTCACAGAATTCACTTGTTCAGAAGCACAGTAGGTGATTAACATACAGAAATAAAGCAGAATTAGCTTGCAAATAAAAAAAGTTAAAAACAACTTTTATAGTTTGAACTTTTTTAATTTAAAAATAGATTCTTCTCGTTAAAGTGCTATCCCTTGGGAAAGAGATATAAAAAAGGACAGCCAGAGACATAGAGAGTTCCTCCAATCTGCAGAGTCCATGACATAGTCGCTTAAGAGGATAAAAGTGTCGTGAAACAGAAATAAAATTTTATTTCGTATAAATTACTGGCTAAGTAACAGATCGTAAACCTGTGAATTAACTGCTTTGCTCTACATTTACTAAAAACGATACCAACGCTTCGGTGTACCATAAAGCCTAGGAAATTCAGCATGGCTTATCTCCCTGAACCAGGTAGAGACCTTAGGGAAAAGCGGAAATTAAATATTCCTTTTCTGACACTATTGCTACCACACTTTCAAACAACTGAATAGCAAGCGAAGGTAAGGTTCCAAAGTTGAAATACTCACACTTCTTAATTTTTATTATTATTATTATCATTATTATCCCTTCAGGGTTTGCTCCATTTTATGAAGCAGTTGCTTTTATCGGGAAGGAAAACGTTTTCATCAGTTCATGAACTACGATAAGTAGTTTTAGGCCAATTTTATTATTAAATTACTATTTCAGCGAGAAAAATACATTTGATGGTATTACTATGATATATCAGAGTGAGTGAATTATTATTAATCAGTATTTCGAGTTATTACAAAAATGCTATTTTAATGAATAATAACAAAATAGTAGTTTGTTTCACAATGGGATTGATTCTAATATTTGTACGCATTATTCATTATTAATTGCTTTTAAAGCAAAATGCTTTTTTTAAACCTTAGGATGAATGTATTAGTAATTCTACTTCTGCTTAGAGAACTCCAGTGAAGAGTGCTGATTAGGGCAACTTACAGAACATGTGCCGATGTGAGCAAAAGAAAAATGAAGTTCAACTATATATAACTGTATTAGAGTACATATTTAAAGTTCAGTCTCAGACAACAAAACAATTTAGTGTACTACCTTTTGTTATGTTAATTAGTACTACTATTTGTTAGTAATTAGTATTATTCCATTGGCTTTGCTTTTGAAGTAGGGTCACTTAATAACTGTAGTGTTGTTGTTTAATGTGCGAACTTTATCGCCTTATAATTATGGACTAAATTCTCTGTCTCCTTGAGATACGGAATAAATAATGTTGATACTGGAAATAACTTTTCTTTTGATGTTAAACCAGAAAAAGGTCATTTACCAGCATGTTTATAATAGTAGAATAATGTTGACTGTAATAGTAGGTTTACTGTGGTTGTGCAGGATGTTCTGATGACAAAAGTTATGTTTTGCATAACTACCTGAAAGATTGTGGAACATGTTGCATTTCTACTCAGACGTAAAAACTCATAACCGTACTAAAATAGAGTGCAACGAGTGATGAATGCGGAAGATTTGGGAAAAACGTCTGATTTCAACTGAGATATGAACGCTTACAACTACCCTCTTCACAGTTTAAATAACAATACTTTTCACTTAGTTTGACAGAGACAAACCTCCATTGCATTCCTCCTAAAATATTGCTTAGACCCTATCTAAAACTACTTTTATCTCTTGAAATTTCTTGCTTGAGGACATGATACATGTTCTGCAATCAGTTAAGTAACTATCGAGAAATGCTTGGACATGATGAACAAATCTTATGCCACAGCTGCCAATACATCTGAGAATTTCCTTGAACTGACTGTTTCATGAATAGGTTGATTTACGTAAAAAATTCTTGACACAGGTTTCGTGAAAATGAGGTTGATGAGTCCCGCATTTCACAATGCTTAGCCTATTCATTCACCTTACCTGCGATTTTGCGACTATTAGGTTTGAGATTTCTCACGGACAGCAATTTTAGGCATCTTTGATACAGCGCGAGTGCTTTTCAATCTACACGATAATAATACAAATTTTGGTATACTGCTAAAAGTATCACATTAAAAGCATAAGCCTATGGCGATCATTCATAACAAATATGAATTATAATGTGTTAGAACGTATAATGTGACTCTATAAGCCTTGCCGTTTTTACATGCACAGAAAATTGTAGAATTTGGAAAATCGATAACTTGCTCAGCACTGCATATTACTGAACTTTTTGAAGATAGCTTTCCTGAATAATATGTAGAATACTCCTGGAAAGTTTTATAGCATATTGATTACTACTTCTTTACATTTATCTGAAAAAGACAGTTCTACTGGTAGTTATAAGAGAAGCCCAAAACTAAAATATTCTGCATTTATGTTTATGTAGAAGTATTCTTCATAATTATTTATATAAATGTTATTAAAGATCTTTACATGTCCTATTTAGGATTCTATATTTTGTTATTTCATTATGCTAAAGTTCTGTCAATCCTAAATTAAAAAATTAGTTAAATAGTTTAATAACTTAATACGTAATTTTTATGATCTTTTTTTTGCAGTGATCCGTGTCGTTTTTATTTAAGTAAACTCAAATAATTATTGGATGCATTTTTTTCTTTATGAGTTAAAATTGCATACCCAGTCTTTTCTGAGAAATACACCTGAAACGATTCTTTACTAAACATATTTTTAACATGTATATATAATTAACTAGTTTAATAACAAAATTGCACCTATATTCCAGCGATAAAAGAAACATGAGAACTACAGTGATACACAAATTTCTCGTATTAAAAAAAAAAACATCGAATATGAAAGTTCATTTTTCATCTCATATATTCAGGTGGAATCTAATGAATAGTGGAATGATATTTTTTAAATAAAACATACTTCCAAAATACTTCTTCAGTGTCCAAATACCTAGGAAAGTAACCAATACATTCCTAAATTATTTCATTTTTTATTTATTTATTTAAATGATTGCAATGATTTTATAACACGATTAAATGATAACAGGATTATATGATTAAATAATTACAAGAGACTAAAATCATCACAAAATATTCATAGTGAGCACTGTAATCTCTTTAATATTTCCTTTCATTTTAACAGGATCCAATAGCGACCGAACGGTAAAATCGCTGATCACTGGTAATTTGACCGAGAGTCAAAATTCACTAAAAGGGGTTACCTACATGAGACATTTCATGACCTTCCAAATAGGCTAATATGAATATGAGCCAATTCCAGATAGAATGATCTCCATGAAGCCATTCCTCCTCTTAGACAGACATTCCTTTCAAATCAGCCCTTCAAGCTACTCCAAGTACTCTTATTCATTTTAACCCATTTTTAGCCAAACTTTTAGTTTTTTTTCAAAGAACTTTTTGGGGCAATGTATTCTTTATTAGGGTCTAAGAAATCATTGCAACAAGACATTTTTGAATTTCCTTCAATATTTTTTAAAATATTAAGTGTCCTGTGTACAGGACATTGGCTAAATCCCCAACTTTACATTGATCGCTTCTCACAACTCCAACACAATATATTTCTAGTAATATATTTATACATAAGTGCACATATTGCAAAATAAACATTATTTCTCGCATTTTGAATCAAAAACTATCCATTTTAAAGAAAAAACACATTTTATGCACAAATATTTTTAATTTTTTTTCAAAATACAAAACATGTTTTACAAGAAATCTATTTTTTTAAGTTTTGCTGTGATAAGCAATAAAGCATTTTGCGCAAAGTCCAACATCACACTTCTGACAAATTGTCATTGGTTTAGAATTGCATAATTTGCATCTCCTTTGCTTTTTTGTCGTCTTAATTAAATGACCAATATTATCATATCGAATTACTTTTCCTGCATATCCTCCACCTGAAGGGGCAGCTTTAGCCCTTGGTACGGGATTTGACAGCAGCAAAGATATAGTAATTCTAGAAATAGCAAAAATAAATAAATACTTATTTACATGTTTTTTAATGCATAGCTTATAAACATATAATGAAAACTTACCCACGCCGAAATGCTAAAAGGTCGTCATTCCCACATTCAGCAAGCTTGTATGCTTTCCAGGAAGCAACAATCATTGTGTCAATGATGTTAGTAAACAAAGTCCAGTACCACTTTTTACCCTTTATGGAGATGTCATATGCCGACATAAGACCGTCAAATAAATCTACTCCATTTTTGTATTTGTTGTAATTTTTTATACATTTGGGAATAGGTACACTACATACTTTTCCTTTTGATCTCCTAGAAACTTCATCAGTTGAAAGTGTTTGCTCAAAATTGGATATAACAGTAACTGGTTTTGTGTCATTCCAGCGAACGATAGAGATGCAATTTTTACTGTCAAAAGCACGCATCATAAATCCGCGAGGTTTTTTTGAGCATTCCGAAGTAGTTATTAAAGGGCATTGTGCTACTCGCCCTACTCGCACAGTTCCTGTTGCAAAATACCCCATTTCCTTCAAGACAACAAAAAGTGTGTGCGAACTAAAAAAGTTGTCCATGTAAACAGTATGTTCAGTAGGATTATTTACAACATCTAACAAAGAGGTGACTACTCTGTGCGACAAAGGAATATCTTGTGCTTCGTTTCTTCCCTGATAGGGAATTATTTTCAGAGGGTAACCATCAAAAGTGCAGATCATCCAAAGTTTGTATCCAAACTTTACAGGTTTGCCTTTCATATACATTTTTAAGGAATTTCTGCCGAAATATTTCACCATTCTCTCATCAATTGTCAATTGTTGTGCCATGACGCCAAATTGATTTAAAGAATTATTTAAAATGTCGTACAGTGGGCGAACTTTAAAATACTTGTCATTTTTCTCGATGTGTGAATTATCGCTAAAATGTATATATTTTTTTATTTCGTGATATCTATTCCTTGACATGCTGTTTGACACAATTGAAGTAGAGCAATCAGGGCTTTTTTCCCAATACATGTTTTCTCTGGGTAGTTTATGATACCCAGAAAAAATAAGAATTCCCAGAAATGTTCTAATATCATGCTGTGTAAGGAGAAACCCATGCTCATTTTTCTGAGAAGCATAAATTAGAGACTGTTTATGTATATGTTCAATGATTGGATTAGCATATAAATTAAAAATCTCAATCGGACTCAATCCGCATAATTTTTCCCGCATTTGTTGAACTCGTGTTCGTTGAATTTTTTCTCTTTCTTTTTCTTGATCTTTAGTGTCTGGTAAAGGGTCCAATCGAGTACTTTCTCTAATTTTCCATTTTGGATCGGGAACTTTTGTTGGAAATTTACAATTAGAATACATTGAATTATGAGTAGATATCTCAGTCTGTTGATTCTCTGATACTGTAGTTTCAGATGAATCCAGTGCACATGAGATATTTTCATTCGCTCCTTGTACAGGAATTTCGATTGTCCCTGCGACATCATGTAAATCTCGAGTTATTTCTAAATCATCATTACGTGCTTCATTTACAAGTATATCATCATCAATATTTTCATTGTCACTGTTCTCGTCAGGATCTGGTGGAATAATATTAAATTCAAAAGAATCCTGCTCATCAAATTCTTCATCAGGTAGGGTGTTCAGAAACTCAACAGCTTCTTCAACCGTTTTAAAGTAAGTTTTCCTTGACATTCTAGAACAAAATTGCAAGAAAAATATCTCATTCACTATGATAAACAACTTATCATCGAACAAAAATAAACAAAATTTCATAACACGAAATAAAAGTTTAGAACTTTTGAAGACCGCTTTAAAAAATACATTGATATATTGATTTTTACATAAAAATTTAAAAAAAAGGAAATAAAAACCACAAATATTATGCAAAACTATAAAATGAAAGTTAAAAAAATGTATCTCGTAAAAAGAAACAAAGAAATGCAAGCATTTATTAAGTTTTCAAGACATTGGAAATGTAATTTCACTGAAATTGTGTAGCATCATTTGCCGCGCCATTTAACCAGACATATAGCCAAAGATATGTATACAGGACGCGGCCTTTCTAAGCAGCTACAATAATAGGAAACAATATATTTGTTCAAATAAATACATAGAATTAATCTTTGAACTCTACTAAATAAATATTTTTAAAAGAAATTACATTATTTAGCAAAAATTACTTCAAATAAATTCAAAATGTTACATACCTGTTAAATTCGGCGTTCTCAGAAGACTGCCTTCAATAAAACAAATTCTCCAGACAGAACACGTGACTTTATGGCACCAAGTTCATAACGGTATACTCAGATAGGTCTTGGCATGCTGCCAGTTTGTTTGTTTTTCAAAATAACTGCGAGAAGACTTTTATAACGGTCAATACTTTTGATACTAATTGTGTCCTGTGTACAGGACAATGGCTAAAAATGGGTTAACAGCTTGGTACCAAGTATTACATAGTGGTGTAAAGTTGGAATGACTAATTTACCTACTTGCCAACCTTCTCCTTATCTATCAATGAACACTTCAAAGAACTATGTAAATTCCTAATCAAAACTCTCTTAGAAGATATAAAAAACAAAATTTTCTATAAAAAAATGTTCGGTACTAAAAGCTAAAAGATTCCCGGATTAGATTCCGTTAAAATGCGTACAGTCCTGCTTCAATCAATTCAAAGAATGTTTCTGCAATTAATTTGTTTATGGTTGTAATAGGATTCTCTTACAACTGAAATGAAAAATAAGAAGAGTGAAAAAATGTTAAAATCAATTCAACGTAGTATCAAGAGGACGTTTTATGGTCGATATTTACATAACAATTTCCATTTATTTAGTTCAGCGACTTTCAATAAGTGAAACGTTATTAAGGCAAAGCAAAAAATTCATACTTCGAAAGTACCTCTGCATGCCTTGCAAAAATAAAAACTGATACACGTGTTGAATATATATCTTTACGACGTATTGCTGCGAAGTCATTTGACGTTTCACCTATGGATTATCGTGCCTCTGGTCTCTTGAAAAGATCCCTTTCTAAGGGCAAACCCACCCCGATTGATGGACTTTGAAAGTACAAGAAGAGGAATGGAAATCAGCAGCTTTCGGAATTTTACACAAAGCCTTTCTATCATGGAAATCATGATGCAGCTTTATCGTACAAGAAAAAGACGGAATATTAAAAAAATGCTGTTTACATTTTAAACATTAATTAAACGGCCCTAAAGCCGTTCTAAAAATGGGTAAACACCCTCTGTTTTTAGGTTCAGTAACTTCCTTTAAGATACTCCTAGAGGGGGGATGCACACTAGATCGTAACTAATTTAAGAAACTTCTGGATAGTTAGTAATGATTACGAGCTTATAAATAAAAGAACTGGAAATCAAGTTGAGATTAGTCAACAGTATTAACTGGTCTTCTTAACTGTTAATGTACTTAATACACTGCAACACCAAAAAGGAGTGGTCAGAAATTTATGCAAATTTTAGAGTAGACGCACGTCACTGAGTTATGCGAATGATGTCAAATGCGCAGCTCTCCGACGCACGTGAAGTAAGATATAAGGGAAGGAAAGTGCAAAATGGGCAATATTCGTGTCCTTATTTCTGCCAGACGGTTTATCGAAGAAAGTTGGTTTTTGCTCAGGAGGGTACGTGTAATAGGAGAGAATGCCAGGCCGCCATCAACGAAGGCACTTCCAGCAGATAGACGATTTTACGAGGGGTATGGTGATCGGACTGAGAAGGGCGGGTTGGCCCTTACGTCAAATCGCAGCTGATACCCACATGGATGCGAGCACGATGCATCGGCTATGGCGTTACCGTTTGCAGACTCTGCCCCTGCCTCGTTCAGAAGACGAACTGTGGCAAATGGTTGAAAGGAAAAGGGGAGCCATCTCTCAGGACACCATCCGTACTCTTTTTGACTCTATGCCTAGACGTGTTTCTTCGTGCATCGCTGTCCGTCACTTATTGCCGCTTCTGTGACTTATTGCTGCTAGCTGTCTCTATCGTTTTTCCAAATTTCATCACTTTCTGACCACTCCTTCTTGGTGTTGTATTTTCAATGTCGAGCAGGGCATTTCCTTCGCATACGTTTTGAGAACAGCGGTGATCAGCAAGTTAGATTTCATTGGAAGAAGAAAGCACTAAATGTTAGCCAAAATAACAAGAACTTCCAATATAAGAATTTAATTATTATCTTATAAATGGTAATTTTGCAAATGTGCAATATAACCAATTGTTGCTGTTGTGCTGTGGTTAATCTCACTACTCTGACCTACTCAGAACAAGCCCACGAATTTTATTGTGACAAAAAATGCAATAACAAGTCTCATTGGCATGAGCTTTGAATCATATAGGAGACAGTATGACTTTATCCAGTTCCTCCCCAATTTTGAAGGGAGGCTCCCTGATGACAGGTCCGAGAATTGTTCTTTCTTCTTCCTCTAAAATAAGCTATCAATAATTGTGAATTAAAAACATAAATGTTATTTTTCTTTCCTACACATGTTTAATAAATTAACAGTAAAAACAGTAGGCGCAAGTATTATAAATTGTTTTAAGCACTTTTAGGCAAGCGTTATTTTAATCATTCTATTCAAGCAAGTAAAAACAATAAATTCCTAAAGTATAAATATCCAAACTTATTATTTTATACGAAATTATTTCAAGTAGCATAAATCTTTTATATATGAAAAACCGAAAGATTATCCAAAAATGGCCACTACACCAAAGAGACTGTACTCAGATTCTGAAAACGGCTGGAAACTTTGCGACTGCTATGTCTTTAGGGGATGGTGATATTTAAAATCCTTCCTAAATGGTCGGTGGTAGCATATTACGACTACAAAATTTCAGATACTACATCTGATATGCTGTGTTTTATACGCATGCTTAAACATCAATATTCCATTCTAATACATTTATGTAAAAAATATATTTAAAAAGGATATTTATAAGCAAAAAGAGTTATTTTATCTTCTATAATAGAATTTCCTATCAAAATTTATTCATTGGAGCAGGCAAAATATCAAAACATAGGTGTTTAGAATCATGGAACGAAGAAGCTCCCGAAACTTCTAATAAGCACCAGCTGCCTAATTTAATTTTGACGCTTTCAGCTTTCCAGTAGACAGTTCTGAAGACAGTCATTGTTTCCAGGTCATTTGTGCATGGAATCAAAGTCGAACTTCCCTTTCATTCTTCTATTCTAATCATGTAAATTGGAAAAGTTTTATCGAAAGTGTATGGCACGAGGAAACCAGCTGGAAAGCGCATTACCCTCCCAAATATTTTGACGCGTGGAGGGGGGCAGAAAATGTACTCGACCGAACCAATTTAGACCATTCTTCCGAGACAATTCCAGACGGAACCTGAACTTGGTGCCACAAAGACTCTTGTCTGGCTTTTCAATAATGCATTTAATCGAGCATTGATGACCATTTTAGTCATTCAAGCTGTCTGAATAATATATGGAAGGTTTCAGGCTGATTGTTTACGAAAAGAGTAAATACGAAAGGGTCATTTTCTCAGCATCACGCTGAGTGGTCAAGACTGTTTAAAAGTCATACGTATCGGCGCTGAAATGTTGATAAATAGCATGTCACTGACAACACAACTGAGATATGACTAGGATGAAATATTATACGGTAGAGGTAGCCATGTATAAATTCTCAATGATTAAAATTTAATGCTTCTAAAGCATTATTCTTTTTAGTCTCTTAATTTATAGATTTTAAAGCGTAAGTGAAAGTAATGGCCTGATATTTCTCACTGACAGTTTCTTTTTGTGAGGGGGAAACATACACTAATATTATTCATCTATTTTTCTTCAAATAACAGCACGTGGTCTAATGTCGATAATTATAATAATCTCTTTTTTGTTATATATTACGGTCATTGCGATGCTCCAAAATTAATTAGTGTGATTTAAAACAAGTTAAAGATATGAAGGTTATGTCATTTTTAAGTAAGATGAAGCTACTCATATTGCAGAGTTGTGTTTTTATTATCTTCTCGAAAGATTACAAATACATTGGATGAAGCGTAATATATGAAGAATGATGGGGCACAGCACATGAAGAAAACTAAAAACTATGATATGAAGAAAACTGTAGACTAAATATCACAATTTCGGTCAGTCATAAAGTCCATTTTCAAAAACATTTCGATATGGATACCACACGACTTTCTCGTGTGGTCTATTAAATTATGCACATTTTCTGCTGCATTTCATGTAAACTTATTTCCTTCAGTATCATTATAGATGTATGTCTCATTCAATTATTTCAGTTCTCATTTCACCACAGGACAGAAACACGTAAAATCTAAAAAATCTTCATTAAAAACTGAAAAATATAGATAAACATAAAACACCAAATACAATTTAAAAAATAGTTTTTAGAATTAAAATTAAAGTTTCTACGCAAAAACAAGAATTTCGGCTAGCGGGCAAGAAGACAGATTTTTCGGTGCAAAGTTTACTTTTAAACATTGAAGACAAAACACTGAAGATGCAGAAGCTGACTTAATTCACTATTCTGCTCAGTGTCAACTGTAGGCAAATGGCTGTTTCGTTAGCCTTATTTGCACTTAGACAACTTTTAAATTGTTGATAATTCTACAACTATTGCATGCAGATTAACTAAACGATAAAACCTTTAACCGGAACTTCAGAACAGCATAATTCAGTCACATTTAAAGAAAGAAATTCACAATTTACCAGCATGTAAGAATAAAAAACTGAGCTCACCGAGCCGAGTAATGCATATATATATTTAGTACAGCTAATTGCAACCGAAAAGGGAGGTACACAGCTACATGTTATAGCAGTGCGATATAAAAAATTGAAAGTTCTGAGGCTACTCGTTTTTGAGTTATGCAAGATACATACATATGTGTGTGCGCACATATATATGTACGCACGTACGTATGTACAGACGTTACAAAAAAAGTCTCTTTTGAATCCGTTTTTTAATCCGTTTTGGGAAGGAGTCCTTTATTCTAAGGACAGATATCACACAAAAACATCGTTCAGATGGATTCGAAAATAGTCAAAAAAGATATTTTCGTTGAAATACGATATCCGAAATGTTTCGCGTTTACAATACTTCCTTTACTTCGTACAAGGAAATAAAAAAAGAATATTATGGATACATACAATATTAAAATTAATCAAATCCCTTTCTAAAATGAAGAGCGGAAAGAAATACAGTTGTGAGGTCAGTGAGGTGTTCGTGATGACCAGTTTCCTAAAATAGCCCCTCTGAAAGCGACTACTAACCCTGAAACCATAAATAGTAGATAACAGTATAAATAAATCTGTCCAAAATTACCATATTTTCAGAAGACGAGAAATTTAGCAGAAATGAAGGGTGTCCAATAAATTTGATGCCTTTGAAAGAAGCATATAAAAAAACAATTGCACATATTCAAATGCAGTATGTTTCTAACTAAAGATTTACCTTTCACAAGGATCTTTTCGGTAACTTAAGGCATAAGTACTCGTTAGCTTAAATTTTTATCGATAAATGGCAGTGTATAGAAAAAATTAGCATATTTAAATCATTAAATGCATGAATATAAAAAGTTAAATAATGCATGAATGCATTTATTTATGAGCATGAAATTCGGCTGCCATCACAATAAAAGCTTTATACTTACTAAACAATTTCTTCCTGTTTTAAATTTGATTGTAAAATTTGCAGAAAATAGCTATGTAGATAAATAAATTAGTTGAATTAATATTTCGTAACCGTCATGTTATGTATTAATTTCTAACAAAGTTATACAACTTAAAAAATATTTAGTACTTTCTGTTAATTATATGCCAGTCGTAAAACATGCTATAGATCTGCTCGACCGTTTCTATTGCGTATGAATAAATGTGCAATGGCATGATTGAGAATAAGCGGGAAGAACGAATATCAATCCCAGAATTTTCTCTCCTAAGATTATCAGATTCCTAAGCAAATGAATTCGCAAATGCTGGATATGAATACCTGCAGATTAACAAGTAATAGAACATTATTGATCCTGATATGAGATGCCACCTGTAAAATGGCAAGAAAACCGCAGTGTGCGATTGGCCACCAACATCTAGATATCTCCCTCATCGCAATCATTTGGCGGCGATTGCACTGAAAAATGCGTATACTTTTCAGCAATGTTAAATTAAATCGGTAAGTTTATACATCTTATGTAACCTAAAATTAATCCGCTAAATTTTATTAGCCCAAATTGACGTTAGCCCGGAAGGTTTCAAGAGTAATTGACTCTTGAAACGGCATTTTGTGTTGAATCACTAAAAGTACTGAATCGCTTTTTAAATTGTTGCCACCAAATATTATCGCCCTGTATAATATTAAAAAAAATAAATAATGAAGAATCTGCATGAATATATGAATGTTTCTTGCACTGTGAAAAAACAACGGTACTTGGGTACTTGTAGCCATTAATTTTTAATAACGTAGTTCTCACTTGAATAATAGCACCTGCAGACCCGACTTTGAAATTTCGAATTTGTTTCACTGTCTATTTCATATTTAGTAAAACTTTAATGAATTTTCTATTAACAAGCTCAACGATTTCAAATTCGATTGCAACACTGTACGGAAAAAGCATTTTTTTACTTTCAGTGCGCGAGACTGTCTATCGAAAATTCTAAAGATATGCTGTCTTTAAATATTTTAGCCCAAATGCTGTAATCTTTACGTATCGTTAAGATTACCGACATTTAGTCAGATTTTGGGTGAACTTTTATCTTCGGCGCTGAAATTTAAAGCAACTTTATTAATACAAATGCTGGTTTAAAAACAATTATTTTATAAAACTAACTTCTTGCTTTAGTGTGTAATCACAGAAGGAGTTTGGAACCTGTGCATCTAACTGAGGAGCTGAAATTAATTATACTATCAAGGATCAGATATTAAATTACCTTATCTTATAAAACTTACTAGGTTTTGAAAAAAATATTTTTTAATATTCAATTGTTATTCTTCTTGAATATTCTTTCTTCAAAAAGCTCAGACGAAATTTTATGCGTTAGAAATAGCTTTCCTTTTTTCGGTCCGTGTTGAAAAATAAAATTACGTCACATAGGCTTTGATTATTCACGTGTTTTGGCAAACTGCCATTTCTGAGATAAATTGCCAATTCCCTAGACTTATGTTCTTTAACTTTCGTCCCAAACGGGCTGGTGAATTTTCATTTCACAAAGACTTGACTCCTCAAGCGGCTTATGTTCTTTTAACTCTCTTTTACTTTGAAACTATGCATTGTTTAAAAAGCTAATCATTTAAAAGACATCTACTTAATTTTTTATAATTCATATGCATTGGTTATCATAAATTAAGGAAAAATCACAAAAATCACGATTACTGAAAAAGTTACATGTAGAATTTTATGAAACTTGCCCACAATATACAACACGCAGTAAGGTATCAAATAACATAAAACGAAATTACCAGACAATTATGGTAGTATAGAAATTAGCTCATGTATAAAATGAACAAATCGAAGATGTCAGTTTGCTATAGAAAAAGTACCTTCAATATGGAATATGATCGCCACTAGAAGCAATACAGCATGTACAGTAATGTGTGATGCTTTCAATTATGCGGTCTACCAGTTCCAAAGGAAGCAACATTGTCATTGCAACATCAAGAGTCATTGCTCTTGCAAAGCAGTTGCAAGCGCGGGAAGGGTCTTAGCGGGAGGATTGAGAGCAGCTACACGTCTCCCTAAAGCATCCCAAACGTGTTCAATAGGATTCAAGTGCGATTAGTGAGCTGGCCACTCCATGAGCGTAATTGTTTCCTGTTGAAGATAATCATCTACGATGCGAGCCCTGTGTGGTCTTGCGTTGTCGTCCTGTAACAGGAAAGCATCGCCTATTGCCCCAGCACATGAGTGCACATAAGCATCAAGAATGTCTTCTCTATAAACCTGAGCATTCACCGTCCCCATTGGAAAGACATGGAGGTATGTGAGTCCACCCCAAACCCAGACACTGCCTCTTCCGTATGCATTTCTTTCACGGATGTTTGACGGATGATAACGGGTTCCAGGTTCTCTCCATACCAAATAAAGCCTACTATCGCTTTGTAGACTAAACCTGGTCTCCTCCGTAAAGAGAACAGCTCTAAATTGATCAGGCGTCCAGTGGGCGTGTTGTCCTGCCTACTGCAAACGGCGTGATGTGAGCGGCACGCAAATGACTGGTCGCCTCGCATACAGACCACCTTCGTGAAGCCTTCTAAGCACAGTTTACGTTGACACCAATCTTCCAGTAGCTGCAGCAAGGGAGAATCTAAGAAGAGTCGGAGTAGCGGTTCTATTCCTGCGTGCACATAATGTTAAAATATCGGTCATCGACGCTTGTCGTAGCAGTTGGCCGTTCTTGGCTGATCCTCCTAGATGCCGAATCTGTGCTTTGAAATTGCCTCCAAAGTCTATGAACCACAGAAGGACTCACATGTAGCCATCTGGCCACTTCTGTTTGACTTTGTCCTGCCTCTAGTCTCCCAATGGCTCTCCACCGTGGTTCTGCAGGCAAATGATGCCTGGAGATCATTGTCAGGAATTGGCTATCTCAGATTTCTGATGTCACTATCACAGTGAAATATGTGGGCTTGCTCTCAAACATGGACTTTTATGCTCTTCGTAGATGATGTATTCCGAATGCAGCGCCACTAATTTGCATATTGAAGTTTTACTCAACTACTCTTACTTGGCAACATATTCAAATTTTACACGGTTTGGCTTATTTTTGAGGGAGTTATCGCTATTTTTGTGATTTTTCCTTAATTTATGATAACCAGTGTAGTTATGTTTTAAATAGTATATATAACTGATACTATTTATGTGAAATAAATGCATTTTACAATCATTTGCGTAATTTCTGTGCACTAAAAGAACAGATTCATGTTTATGAAAGCTGAAGTACCACGAAGGGATTGCCAGGTCAGAAAGAAATTTGGGCTACGTATTATTAATGAAAACTTAAAGTTTAAGACAATGTATCCATATTCCTGATATTACAATACATCATGAAGTCATAAATTAGTTATAATAAGAACATGTATTCATTGTGGGTTTTGTCAAAGATGTTCCTGCCTTGTAGCATCATTAGGCTATTGTGAAGCAGGAGATGAGAAAAATGTTCAGTGCCTTCGCTGGGACTTGAGCCTGGAACCTCTCGAATACGCGCCGAGTGTGCTACTGTTACACCATGAAGGCATGCCGAAAGGAGGAAGAAAATTCCTTACATACCCCTTTTAAAGGGCGACCGAGGATTAGGAGACCCAATCGCCAAACCCTGGTGGTGAAGAATCAGCATCCACTACCTTTTAGTTCGGGCGTGAGTGTAGAGTGATTAGGATTTTTTTCATACGAATGAGCAACGCCTTCGCCGGGACTCGAACCTGGTCCTTTCGAATACGCACTCAGTGTGCTACCGTTACGCCACAAAGGCATGCAGAAAGGAGGTGTGTCGGGCTGCATCCACTTCTGGTATTTTATATACTGCCCCCTTTAAAGGGCGACTGGGGAAACGGGGACCCAGTCGCCAGTTGCCGGTGATGAAGAATCATCATTCACCACCTTTAGTTCAGGCGCCACGGTAACGCCATTAGTTTTTTTTATACTGGCGACGTGGAAATGAGCAGTTCTCTCGTCGGAACTCGAAGCTGGACCTCTCGTACACGTGCCGATTGTGCTACCGTTACATCACGAAGACATGCAGAAAGGAGGAAGAAAATACCTTATAGCCTTCCAAGCAGTTTGAAAGTGAATCCACAATTCAGGGATATAGACAGCTTGAGGTATGTGTGTGTTCAATTGCCCAAGTGACCACACGGATATTCAGTCAGCGACATAAATGATATCTAAGTAAGCCAGGGAAGAAAAGATATCTTCTGCATTTTGAAGATTTGGCCAATTCGGGACAGTTAATATGATCTTATTTTAATGGAAATCACGCAGAAATGCGTTAGAGGTGGAGCGATAGCTCAGCTTCTACAGCTTTCTACAAAGAACAGTTTCGATTAAGAATGCATTTGTGCATTCGATTAAGAATATTGATCGATTAAGAATGCGTTTGTGAAAATTTTGCGCATCACTGTACCGTCTAATGTGTATGCGGCTATCATTGCGATCCAGTTTCAGGTGGAATAATCAGAACACGTGACGTGTTTCCAGTGCAATCTAATTTTAGGTGGAATAATCAGAATACGTGACTTGTTTCCAGTGCAGTCTAATTTTAGGTAGAATAATCAGAATACCTGACTTGTTTCCAATGTAATCAGTATTTTAGGTGTCAATAATCAGAATACATGACTTGTTTCCAGTGCAATCCAATTTTAGGTGGAATAATCATAATATGCGACTTGTTTTCAATCTGTATGCCATTTTTTGTTTTCATGGTAGTCCGAAGGTAGTCTTCTGTGAGCAGAGGCTATGGAAACGTACAAGCAATCAATGTCATAAGAGCAGCCAACCTTTAAGGCAGCGCTAATATTTCAAAAGGGGTTTTACGATTTTCTTTACTGCATAAGTAGTTGCTATAAATCTGGTGTGTCATCGCAAGTCGTATTACACTATCGGATGTTCAATACTCCGCTTCTCTTCAATCCTCTGCTCCCAAATTCATATCATTGGCATGACATTTTTGTCTATTTTCAAGAGCTATATCACTTTCAAAAATTCTCCTTCATGAAAGTTCACAATTTGTAACCGTTAGAGCTCTATAGTTTCCTCGTATGGCGCCCTTTGAGTTTAGTGAGGTGCAATGACTTCTAAAGAATAATTTCCGGCTGGCTGACGACTGTTCATTACTTCTCTGGCTCCTCAACAATTCTGATTTTATGCAACTCACATTTCAGTTCAGATGACGCTGCAGAGCCTAGATATGCATAGTCATTCTGCATTTTTATTCATTTGCATATCAAATACTGCTTCAAATTCCTTTGTTTTATTCTGAGGATTACTTTTTAGTATTACAGTTTTCATAAAAATGAGTATATATTTCTGATTTCTACAATTTACAATTTCTACAATTGATGGATTGTATGAACATTTGTTCTGACTGTGCAATTAACAAGAAATATTTCTAACACCATTTATTAAATATGCCACTTTACTTCATTTTTTTCTTGTTTGTTTGACACTATGTTAAAAAAAATATTTAAAGAAATTTTTAGTAATGAAGGTGTGACCCCTAAAATATACTGTTAAGTATTTACGAACATAACAGTGAAAATATAACTTGAATTTAACTTATACCTGGCATTATCATATATGTGTTGTAGCCAACGAGTTTGAAAGGAGTGATTTCATACAAATTATGTAAGCTGGCATAAACTAAATATCTAGAGGGGTCATCTTTCTTAAATGCAGAAACGTTTCTTTGGCTACTGAATGCACGTAAAGGTATTACGGGGGAATTTTTTATCCTAAGGAAACTATTTAATAAGCTTTATATATGAAATTTTCCATTTCTCGTACATTTTGTAGCGAACATATATAAAAAACTACCTAAAATATATTCTCGAAAGTATCATTAAATACTTACTGGGAGCGTTAATGGCAATAATCAGTGCACGTTGGAAAAGAAAGCCAAATTCATGAAAATACCTTTATAAATCACATCGTACTTGATTTTTCCAATATCTGCTTTTATTCCACTAACTGTTCTTAAACAAAAAACATCGGGAAAGGTCTCAAGCACGTTTTCCGATGCCCTGGCGCCATCAGTGTAAGAAACGTGCTCTCCTTAAATACTCCAAGATGTCTTTTATATAAACGATGACATCTTCTTTTCCAAGATGGCGCATGGTTGAGAAAAAGAACGCTCTTCATAGCTTCGTCATAATCTCTTTTATCGCAAAAGGTAGGTTACTTTATTTATGGCACTTTGTCGGTATTGCTGTGATTTAAGGGACAAGGAAAGTTTTAAAGTGAGCTTTAAATTCAGTGATTTATGTCGGGAGCGAATTTAGCCACTCATGCTTGGCTTTAATCTTCGACATTTTTCAAGATTTTCTCTCAAGCATTTCCGCTCAGAGATTAATGGTCAATGATTCATCAATAAAATGTCCTCTGTTATATTTTCAGGAAACATTTTAGTTTTAATCTGTAAAATAAATTTTAGTTTGGTGTATATTCTTTTGATGCATTGCAGAAACTTTAGATTCTGATCTAAATCTGATAATGTCTTTAAAAATGCTAACAGAAGTTACTATTTTTTGTCATGATAGAGACGAAAGTACCGCTTAATCTACATAGAGATTCAGAAGATAAACTCTGAAGCTGCGCTAAACTGAAAATCATAACAACTACTTCTTTCTTTTCGCCATCGACGGAATAGCTGGCCCACTGGGTTAGGTGCTTTTCAGGTTGTTGAATCCCGTCGATGGAATTTAAAATATATATATATATATAAAGAACTTAATAATGTGTCTTCCTCCAATTGACCGCGCTAAACGAGGAGCATTGAAATAAGGATCAGAACATGGAAAGAAGTTGCATGATGGCGACTGCTGAGACTAAGGGGAACACTTATTATGGTACATGTTAGGCAGACAGTTATACAGTTACGGTACATGTTGGGCATGCACTATTATGGTACATGTTAGGTATACACTATTATGGTACATGTTAGGCATACAGTTATATTAAAGATATGCTATATTATCAGGTACACATGCAAAGATGAACAAATACATTGTACATGTTAGGCATACACTGTTATGGTACTTGGTAGGCATGCAGTTATATTAAGGAAATGCTATATAATCAGGTACAGATGTAAAGATGAACAAATACATTACAAACTGTGGGATACGTTAAAAGAGTTCTGGATTAATCATAAAATTAAAGATAATTGGAAATAAAACAAGGAAAATAATAATAATAATAAGTAAGACATTAAGTAAATTAATATATGTACAGAGCGGGCTGCTCACGGCACGGTGTCCAAGAAAGAAGTCACTCCAGGCTGTCAGCAATGCTTTTGACAACGGTAGTGCAGTCTCTAATGCGGCTGAGCGCATATTTATTCTTAACTGTGTTCTTGAACCATGACGGCATATTGATTGCAGCTGGTTTCAGTTTCATTCGTAAGAAAATTAGTTTGTTTGTAGTTGTAAAATAATAGTTGACATTTTATGTGTTTCTGGCAAATATTTGAAAATTTAGTCCTGTTTCTGCCTCCCATTTAACACTGGTCATTCCTTCGCAATCTCTTTAGAATATTTTGGATTTTTACATTACATATTCATAATGTGCAATTATTCTTGGATCATTCTTGAGAGCTGATAAAATACGCAGGATTATTCAGAATTCCGTAAATCGTTTAAAAATTTCTTATCAAATAAACTATGTAAACTATACCTAATTTTGTTACGCAGAGAAAAGTAGACGTTATCTTACCAAATACACATATATGTAATAAACCAATAAGTCATAATAATTTATGATAAGAAAGTTTTCCATAACAAACTTTCCATTTTCTATATATATATATATGTATCTACAGTTCATAGATGCTCAGTGAGTGTACCTTTGCTGATAGAGTAGACAGGTATGTGATAAAATGCATCATAATCAATCAAAAACACTGTGTCAGCGATACGATTGGGGATGATGCTGAAGACTAGCGGGCAGTGAAAGGAGAAAATTTTCCTGAGAGTTCTGGGACAGTCTAAGAAAACGTCGTATGGGAGGAAATTCAAAACTGGAATGAAAGTGTATTTAACGCGTTATCGCTTCGACCTTCGCATCTCATCATAGGGGCAAATGTTATTCTATATATGCTTTCAAAAATCTGGGATATGACCAGCTTCATTGAAAAAGAGCCAAATTTTGTAAGTAAATCCTCTCGAAGTGAATCTCGTATAAGTAAAATAGACATAAGAGTCTGCAAATATGCAAACAAATTTAAGATTATTTATATTTCAGAATAATAAAATTTTGCATTGCTTATGTAGCTTACTAGTTATGAATTCTGAAAATGTTTACGAACTTATGAATAATCCTTTGCAATGATTCACGTGGGTAAGCTCGATTTTACGTAGGTTATTTGAGAAACTTGGAAAACGTTTGAAAATATGAATAAAATTGCTCCTAATCTGAATATAAACCACTTCATTCATACAATATATCTCTTATGAACTCTTTTTATATATGTCAGTTAACAATTATATAGTATTTAAATACAAAATCCGGGGCACTTAATCTACACCTGCAGAGCTAAAATTGATCAGCATTCAAAGATAACAGTTTTAATATTCATATAATAAAAATCATATATCTTATAAAAGCAAGCACGAGAAGTTAATTTTCCAATTTTTTAAGCTTTGAAACCAATTCGAAAGTTTCCATTAAGAAGCTATCGAAATCAATTTCCCTTAGAAAACAATTAATAATGATGGCATTTTCAGTGGGCACTTGATGCCGCCTAATGTGATCGGGGTTAATATTATCATTCAGCTATTGTTATCCCATGTCTATCCCGTTTGTTTAAGAAAATATGAAAAATGCATCATATACAGCGATGAAAAATTCGGTTAATATTTTCAAAATATTATAAAATAATTTTTCAAACTCAATAAACTAAGACAAAAAAAAACTGAAAGGATTCAGATTTTAAATTACGTCAAAAGGGGCGTTTTTTTAACATTTTCTGTGTTACTTTATTTACTAAATATCATGTTGTTCGCACTTAAACCATAGAATTTAGTTCAAGAGCAAATATTGCAAAATAATTTTAAACTGAGCATATGTTTAGAATTTCCGATACACAGTCTCAAGGGCTGGAGATAAAAATGTTTTTTTCTGTACAACGTTGTCATTGATGGCTTTCAAATCCTTGAGTTTGTTAATCAAAATTTCGTTAAAGTTTTGCAAAATATGAAATCGATAATAAAACAAATTCCAAGCTTCAAATTTGGGCTTCCAGATACGCATATTCGGATAGAAACGTACGTTATTCAAAATTGGGTGGCTCTAGGTACCGTCGTTTTATCACAGTGCGAGAAACATACATGCATTTCTGCAGATTCCTCATTATTTAATTTCTTTAATACAGGGCGATAATATTTGGTGGCAACAATTTGAAAAGTGAAACAACGCTTTTAATGAATCAGCGCAAAATCCTAAAACGAAATTAATAGTTTTTCTGGGCAAATTGTCCCTTTGGACTAATAATGGCAAAAGAAGTAAGAGAAATTGTCATGTGATAAAGAAAGGTTGCCATTTAAGGAAATAAATCACCAAATAATTTGGTTTCGATTAACCATTTAAAATTAAGCAAAAAAAAAAAAAAAGCAACCTTACTTTAGCATGGGTTTGGGTAGCAGTTAGGCATAGGTCCCCCTGCTTCAAAAGCAAAACAACCTTACAATGCTCCCTCATTTTCCTTGTTCCTGACCAAAAAAATATGGAATCATCTGCTAATGTTGGTTCTTTTAAACAATTTTTAATTTTACTTTGATATGTTGTCTTTTAAAGACGGTTGCCCTACAAGTCTTAAAATTAGGGGTTTAACATCAGTTAAATAAATTCCAAAAATTTCTTGAACAATTCGTAAATAAACTTTGCCCGTAAACATTTTGGAATTGCTTATAAGCAAAATAGAACAATAAACGCATTGTTATTTTTTCTCTGAATCCAGCATGGCTTTGTGGTGTAACGGTTAGCACACTCGGCGCGTATTCGAGAGTCCTAATTTCGAGATACGGCGAGGTCATTCCTAATTTTTCACGTGTTCTGCATCAAAAAAGACCTAATGACTCTACACAAACAAATTTTTGCCTGTTCCTAAAATGCAGTTAAACGTTGTTCAAGTTAATTGAAGGATAGTTTTCCTCATGTTTTAATGTTAGCATTAAATTAATATTATCACATTAAGCAGGGCTAACTGTATTTCATTAAAATTGCCGTCTTTGGAGGTTACATATATTTGCGAGTGTTTAGAAAGCTGTTAGAATCATTTACAGAAATTAGTTTTGCTTAATAACGTCTAAAGATAATCGTAATGAGGATATTTGCTCTATCGTTGAAACACTTTTCTGCTGTCCTGAGCTTTCAAACCAGAAGTTTTCTAAAAGTCGGTAACATCTCTGTGGAACCAAGTTAACATCTTTAAGCTCTCAAAAGTTGGTAACATCTCTATGGAAAACAAGTTATTATTTCTGAGGAGTTTCTGATGTAAAGAACAAATTTTAATATTTTGCGCGTTGTTAATGTATGTTGTTTTAAGTTTTGATTATAATAAATGTATGCATTGTAGAAAATTTTTCTTTTCACGAAAATGAGAAGGAAACCTTACCTCTAGCTATCAACTGCGTAAGATTATGGAATGTTTTGAAATGGTGATATTGCAGTATCTTGTGAATTCTCATTATTGTTCTTAGCAACTGATTTGGAATTTTGTGTATAACACGAAAACCTTGTATACAATACGAAAAACATTACGTTTTTAATCCATCCATTGTTTTTATTACTCTTTTTTCAAACCTTTCATGATTTTGCAAATTTGTGTATGTCTATTTATAGTTTACGTAGACTTTTATTTTGTCTGCTTTTACTTCAATGTTATAATTATTTAAAAAACATTAACCTGACACGTTTATATTTACGTCTGTAGCAAAATCTTGGAAAATTTCACTATACATAAATCAGTTCATTTTTTTATGATTCTCAGTAGTAATTCTCTCTAGAAACATTGAACTTATCTTGCTTTAGGGAAATAGTACTGTATTAAATAAGATGAGAAACAGCTAGGAACCATGGGATATAATATTACAGCTGTGAATTGTAAACTGAATACACTGGTTCATTAAACTACTCAGCAAAACGCAGCAAGCATTGAACGGCTCTTTAAGTAAATCTTCACATCAGTTGAGCTCTGCATATTGCTAATAACAGCCTATGGTTGAGAAATTATTGCAGTACAACAACATATAACAGTTAGTTTCGTGTAGATGCAATTTTCGGTACTTACGTACTATGACGACTACCGTGGCGACATTTGGTGATAAAATTTTTCATTGGCGGTTTTTAGTTTACCCTTATAAATTCTTTTAAAAATAAAAGTCCTAATTATAAAGGAACAAAAACTTAAAAACCAAAAATTCGGAATTACTGTAGTACAGTACAAAATCCGGAATGATCTAATATCTGAAGCCCTTTTTTTTGTGTGTGTGTGTGTGTGTGTGTGTGTGTAAACTATATACTAAATACGAATTTAAAAAAAAATTAAATTGCTTAAAACTGGTTAAAAGAAAATGTTGAAGGTAATGGTGAGGAAAGTGGAGGGAAATAGCTTTCAAAATAGCTTCGAAAGGAGTTTCCTGCTTTTTCCGCCAAATAAATTCAGCTAAATAGGTATCGAAATGATGGCAGCTTGTCCCACGTTGTCGCTTGTTCCTCCATTTTGCGGAACCCCACATCCTTCCCACGTGTTGAGTATCAGTCTGCGTAGATGGGTCAACAAAACTGCATGGATCGCCAGTTTTGGCGAGATATCTAAGTAGTCTTCGTAATACGTAAGTACCCAATTTTCTTTTACATTTGTTTACATTTCTTTCGCTACCAAAAGCCGACATAAGAATTCTGTTCATCTGGATCTGCAAAATTTTTCCTATTTTCTTCCTTTCCCTAATAGATGTGTGCTCATTCGATGATAGTCAAATGCTTAAATGATCTAATATTCACACTTAATTTGTTCCAAAAGTACTCTACAATTCCACTGTCACGGAATTCGACTTCAGAAAGAAAGTAAAGTTTGTCTCGTGCATCAACTAAAAAAGTTTTTTTTAATGCAAGATAATGAATCAATGCTTTGCAACCACACAAGAGCAACGTAACTGAAAACTTTTTCATCCTTGTTGATCAGGGTTGTAGGAGCATCAATAAATGAATCGAATAATGAAGTCTGCACAGGGAGAGGAACAGCGTTTGGCTTGGTTTATTGAAATGAACTCAGACATCCAAGTTTAGAGAAATTTTAGAATGCGATGAAGGAAACCACCATCCTCTCGGCATCCATAAGAAAATGGCCAGGAACTTCACTGAAAGAGGCAGAGTGGATTTGAAGCACCATGCTGGCAAGCCAAGGAGAGGTGAAGAAGCTAAGGAGAGAATTCGACAGGTTTTCCACGTTCAACGCAGAAGTCTTCGTAAATTATTAAATGAACTTCGAATCCCTCGTACGAGAGTGCACGAAGTATTCCGAAAGTGGCTTCATCTGTTTCCATACCGATTGCAATTTTTATAGGAAATAAAACCAGTTGGCAATCCAAAATGCAGTGCATTTTCTCAGTACATGTAAATAGGGATGAACAACTTCTTACGTTGACATGCTAGAAAGGACCTAGAATGGAGGTGGAATACTGACTAGATACTGTATGTGCCACAAGGGGATCGCATGTAAAACTTGGTTAAAGAACCAAAAAAAAAGTTTCGAGTTGGTGCATCAGACAAACTTTACTTTATATTAATTATAAGTCGAGTTATATGACATTGAAATTATAAAGTACCTTTTGAAGCACCCTGAATATATTTGTGGCATATGTAACTTTATTAAGAATTTTAATAGGTATGATATCTTTTGTAATATCTTAAAATATATTAGCCTCCAACAAAGGTTTTAAATTTTTATTGAAAAAAACAATTTAATTTATTTACTATTTTCTTAATTTGTGTACTTTATTTACTGCATATAAGAAACCCAAAGCAGCTCTAATTTAAGTAGTTCAAAATGCATTTCAGTTCTAGATAAAACTTTCTCGCATACTGTTGAAAAAAGAAACTCCTTTTCTTTGGAAATGCGTGAAGTCTTTGCACATTGAAACTTAATAGATTTTTAACTACTTGAATCTATAGTATAGAGTCCTTAATGAATTACAATTATATTTGTGGAAACATACGTGACACAATCGATGGACATCTAATAAAATCTGGTATCTGAATATTTCTTAGACAAATTTGCTTTTCATATGATAAATATGTAAGGACATTGATATCAAAGACTACCAGAATCAACATGTAAATGTACTTAATTTTTAAATAAAAAATATTCCTATTCTTTGGTGTAAATATTTTTCCTTGTATTAGTTGTTTGAAATTCTTTTATAACCTTCCATATAAATTATATGAAAATATTCAGATTGTCTGATTTTGAGGATGTATATATGCTGTATGGTTAAAAAAAGAAGGAAGAAAAATATTTTTGTAGCATTATACTATGAATGATAATGATTAAGCTTAGAAAATATTATCACTCGTTTCGACTGATAATGCTGAATATTATCACTCATTTCGGAACTTCAGTGGAAGTTTGAAACAGCAATATTTAATGGAAACTAATCATATTAAGTGGCTAAATTGCCGTTAGCAATATATAAGTATTTTTTGCCGTATCAGGATTTCATTCTTTTCGTAATGACCACCATTTTCGTTAATTATTCTGTATTACTTCTTTTTTGCTTTATTAATGTTGCTAATGTATTTCGTTAAAAGGTTTGCTTCTGAAAACTGCGCAAAGTTCCCAAATTAAAATCCGACCCAATGAAGAGGGCAAATAGGGCAACACTCTTAACTTATTTTACTTAACGGCTCTGTTTTTATACTTTATTGTAATAATAAAATACTCCATGATGAAAATGATGAGTCAAATTTTATTTTTGCTTCACTTTCGATAGCCAGATATTAAAGCAAATACATCCTCGATGTGCTCATTTCCAAATTTTAATCATTTAATTTAATAGGTTGCAAAATCTTTTTTAGATTGTGACGACTTGCTGTTATGTAAATTAGGCATTTTTCTACTTTTTTGTGTTGTCAGACCTAGTATTGACACAGCTTATGCCATGAATTACTAATAACTCTCTGAATTCTGAAAGAATAGCATCTCAAGGAACGTGACAGTTTCATCATGGTCCAATCTTTAATGCATTTTTATGTTCGTACATTTATGTTATCGTCTATGCATCATATATTTATGCCCTAAAATCATTTAGTTCTAATTGAACAAAAACTACCGCACTAGCGTCAAGTAACAATGTTTGACTTCCAGTTGAGTTCCAGGCGGGATTACCTTTCTGATGAGCTCGGGCTTGAATCCCGGATAAGGCATGAATGTTCGTAAATGAAGAGTGTCTGTGGGGCGTGGGAGCGTTCAAAATATACCGCAAGCCGAAAATCCTCTTTAGTGATTTAGTGGTAGGGAAGAGAAGTGGAAAATCCATCTCGTCCCCCGGGATTCGCTCCTTAAAAATAGGACAAAGTCGTATTGTGGCCCACAGGTTGCTCAAGGCTCCAGCCAACGACAAACGCAGTTTTGCATTCCTTGCCACGATAAAATTCTTGGACTTGTTCTTATTCGATCAGATAAGTAAGATTAGCAACCACAATAACACAATGTTTATTACGTTTGCTCTTAATTAATCCAAATGCCTTATTAGTTTACCCGTACATTGGCTTCTACTTTAACATCTTTCGCCATAACAGGAATTAATTAAAGTATCTACTAATTTTTGCAATTTTGAATTTCAGCTCTTCTCATGTTTAAACCAAAATTCAATCGCATCTCTACCATGCAATCATAGATGTCTTCTTCATCTGCTGTGCAAAACCCATTAGATGTTTCATATTTTATGACTGAATATCGATGACTATTTAATTCATGGTTAGACGCGTAGATATGAGAGTTTCTCAAAGTCCATTTCAAGGTTCCCTCGTCTGATTACGAGGAAAGAAGAATAAATAGAAACTTAAGACTTTTCACTCAGCTATTGCACACCGGTCTGTTTATATCAAATTTAGAAAATTCTAGCGCCAACAAAGTCTTTGAATTTTTTTTTAAATGCCGGCTTAAAATCTTTAACATATAACTGAATACAAAACTTCATCACCAGATTTTAAACATAGCCTTATCCATATATTACTGCAATTCAACATTAATTCTTCAGTTATCTATACATTAATGAGCATTAGGTAATGTTTTGCAATTCCAGTAATATAAAAGTTTGAATTAAGTGACTGTGGAAGCCACAGGTACTTCAAAGCAGTCCTGTCAGGGGTAAAGAACACTGCTTCCAAGCAAGCGTGCTGTATTGCGCTGTCCTGTTGTCGAATACGTTAAAGCTTTTGTGTTTCTCTTCTTCCATGTCCAGTTCAGTTTATCTTGGACCACCTTTCACTTTTAAACTTAATTAAAAGCCTTCTTCCAATTTTTATATCTGTTCGACCATAGAATTTAATCGAACCAAATATTCATGAAATTTACTCACAAAAACTGTAGACTGCGGCCTCTTTAATTTTATTTCTATTAACAGAAATTACATAGACAGGAGAGCTTTACATATTCTACTCGCATGGACACTTTTCTCATCCGCACCTTGAAATACATATCACATAATCAGCATAACAAGAACACACTCCATCAATGGCGGCTAGCTCCCCCCCCCATTCTTCTCTACTTGTAGATCCCAGAGCCATAAGTAAACAATATTCAAATATTAGATCTTGGCTTCTCTTCGGAGTTAATAATATCAAAATTAGAAATTATTTGCTTAATTTGGCATAATTTATACATCTACTTATTATATGTTATGCGTTTATATATATAGCATACATTAAAGACGTATTGTTGAAGATTTAACCACAGTAGCAATTAAACATTGTGAGAAAAACGTTAAAGCCTGTTAATCAATTAATAATTTTGATTATGTTCAATACAATAATTATGTCATCACGTTTTAGTTTTCGTTTAAAATCCAAATTCCGACCATTAAATTCCTTATTATAAACTATCAGCCTTCCAAGTATTTCATAACATCCTGCTTGATCTCTGCGAATTGTATATTGATTAATTAACATATTGCTTGTACTAAATTTTATTTGATGTAAATATTAAAAATTAATTGAATCTAGTCAAAATATCTAACGACTAGTTATAACTGAATGTCCAAATTATTCAGATTTTATGCAACCTTTAGAAGGTAGTAGCTATGCTTTCACCATTTTATTAATATTTTTTCTAGTCTCTTTCATGCGATATCGAAAAATGGAAGGAAAAATATTTCATTGGCATATTTTTATTTATTGAAGTGCTTTTTGCTTTTCTTTGAGAAATGATGTGACTGTAGCAAATGAAATATTTTTATTACATTTTTACGACTTTTCGTGAAAGTTTCGAAATAGGCTAAGGATACTTCTTTTTTTCCTTCGATGAAACATAGATATCTCTCACAGCAGTGTTTTTGGGTTGCATCCGAGTCTGTATCTGTAAAACGCTAAAGTGCACACAATGCACTTAAAGTGAGCTATTGTCTTTTACTAGTTAGGAGCTCGAATTTTTTTTTGTCTCAATAGCAAACTTTGAAAATTCATTGTGTGGATGTTATTGATTTATGAGTTCGAATAAGAAAAGACCTAGACTTTGCTATTAAATTATCGACCCGTGCTGTTTTTGTTTATAACTGCAATAAAATGTTTAATGTACACATTTTAGTGTTTTTTAGAAATCTATAATGCGGTTTATAGATAAAACCGGAGTAATAGCTGGTTTTGATTGACGGGTATAGGTATTTGGATACTGAGCAACAGACTTATATTCTTATGTAGAGCGTTTCAAAAAGTTGCACTTTCAAATATCTCTTAAATAATTGGTCGTAGAATCCTGGTTCCAGTTTACGAAATGATGTAGTAAAATAAGCTTTGAAACCGAGATATTTTGGCCCCATGGTATTTACCAATAAAAATACGAAATTTAGAAATTTTAGTGGATGTCAAAGAAATATAACGTAGAAACGGAAAATGCTTTTCATGGCCGAATTAATGTTATGAAATCTTTTCTATCTTAACATGAATAAAATCACCTAAGACTTCGTTAACTGATTTATTTGGGGAAGGTTATACAAAAAATAAGGGTAAAGATTGCTCCTAAAACTAAATTCGGCAGCACAAACGGCCCATAAACAGACATGGCTGGCAGTGCCCTGATATCTGCTTTCTAGACCGTGGGCTCCACGGTGCTTGTGCACCTTTGCCTGGGCAAGTGGTCAGCTTGTGAAAGAGAGCTACTCAAAAGCAAATTTTGGAAGACGTTTTTCAAAGGAACATTTTTTTAAGTTTTCACTGGGAACTTAAATCTTATAAACAGAGGTTACAAACAATAGAACTAAGAACAAAAAGACCGAAGGCGTTGCCTAAGGAGCGCTCTTGTGTTCCAGTATCTCGACTCTTCTGTAAGACCACAAAGAGCCTCACATCGAAGCAGGTGGTCCCTGTCCATTTCTTCTCTAGAATTACAAAGGGGGAAAATAAGATATGTGGAAATGCCTATGCGGTGCAGGTGGGCGGCAAGGCAATCATGTTCTGTAGACAGAAAGCCGCAACTGGATGGCGTTTTGGACTATCAGGAATAAGAGAAGGACTTATAATTCTCCAACGCTTTAAGGCTGTACGAGTTTGAAGAACTCGTAAGATATTAAACGTAAATAAAGTTTTTAAAAACAGTTAAATACTCCAATTAGAAATGGCTGTGTTTGGACGTTTTAGTAAGCTGGTACCTCTTTTTGCAAGGAAATCCGCTTGTTCATTTGTTTTCAAAGGAACAAGAATATTAGATTTCAGTTTCTCTTTCTGTAGAATGCTTAAATTTATATTTTTTATTTCTTTCTTTCAGCTTGTACACAACCCTGAAATATGATTTATATTTCTTCGTTTTAGATAAAAGCGGTTTAATTCACATACCTTTGATAATTTTCTTTACAGTTAACTTCACATGTTGCAAAGCTAACTTATTCTAAGGATAGATTAAGTAATGTCTCACTAATCGGAACTTTTTTGTATGTATACGTAACAATACCGTAACATAATAAATAGGAATTACAACTCTTCGAACAGTCGTTTCATAATTATATATTATGCGACTAGACCTTGTTAGCTTGGGATTTCACGCGCCTATTTGTCAACAGCGATCAAAGTAAACCAAGAGGTACGTCTTTATACCTGAATTTGCATTCGTTTCTGCCAGCAGAGCTCTTAACTTTTTTTGACTGAGGATTGCAAAGAACAAACAGCGTTCGTAAAATCTTAACTTTTTACTGAGAAACCTTCAATTGAGACAGTTTTTATACTTGAAGGAACATTTAAAGATGATGCTCGAGTCAATCAGGAGTATTCAAGTCGTTTTTAGATGCAAAAGCGGAGATATCCCAAATGCAAACGTACAAATGGTATCACCTGGACAACAATTGACAAACTGAACCGTAGAAAATATTAAGAACGTGCAGCAGGCTATTATTGAAGATCGTTTAAAGGCATAGATCATCATATTTCTGAAGACGCTTTATCTGTCTGATAATTCTTGGATAAAAACAACATGGTGCTTCTGTCTTGCACACACTACTCCTAATATGCTTCCTTAAAGCGACTTCATTTCTATTTCATTTGCTCAAGAAAAGTTCCAAAATGCAATTCAATGATATGGATGAAGTTCAACAAATACGTTGCTTGCTTTGAATAATATTCCGTGTCAAAATTTGCAGAACTTTCTTCATGTTTTCAGTAGTGAGCAAGACGCTTGAAAAAGTGCATGGATCCTATCGAAGAACACCATATAGAGAACTACATTAAATTGCAAAGGTATGATAACAACAACAAACTCTGGGCACTCCCCTTTCCGCCTGAATGAATGGCACTAAGGATCCTCCTCCCCCGCAGAACTGTGGCAGGAGTTCAATCCCATTCCCAGAAACTTGGAGGGATCAGCATAACGCACCTGGAATTCGAGGCGTCACTGGTTGTTATATACTAAGCTGTAAAATACTAGTAGTTTAAACAAATATGAATTGCGTTGTGTTT
>KK119210.1:90599-132492 GCA_000611955.2 Stegodyphus mimosarum | reverse complement strand
GTACCTTTGCAATAGTCGAAGATGTCCGTTTTTTCCTCGGATACTTGTTTGGAATTTTTGTCCCCCTTGAGGCTCCAATTTGACGTTTTTTTCCTTTCTTGTTGATGATATTACCTATCGACGCTTTAGATATCACAAAACCATGACTCTCACATCGTTTTTGGATAACGGAGTATGCATATTTCTCTTCGGAAAGAGCGTCAATGTAGCCTTCGAACCACCGCTTTGTTAAATTCGCCATTTTGAATAAAAACAAAACTTTCAAGCCACAGACGATAATTTTGACTTTTAAAAACATAGTACAATTGCAATTACTTCTTTTGCAGCAAACGATTTTTTATTACTGCTTACCGAAATCGTCTAAAAAATGTGCGAACAGCCTCTGTAGAAATATAAATAATTTCAAGAGGAAAAGTTAGTGATCAATGTAATTCCAGAGGATATTTCCCCTTTCGATTGTTTGAGCTTTTGGTGTTAAATTTAATAAATAAATTAATTTAATTTTTAAGTACTAGAGCAAAGAATTCAAAAAATATCTTCTTGGGGAAAGAGCTTTTCTGAAGCATTTTATATAAAAGAACTAGCATGCCTTACACTGCACATAAAGTTGGTTGATTGATTTTTAACTAAAGCAAAGTATAAAGAAGTTATTTGATGAGAGAGATATACCTTCATACGGGAGTTGCTGCGCAAAAGAGCCTCATATTTACATTGCATATGGAAAAAACAAAACAAAGCCTATGCAGCTGCCTCGTTCGGTGGGATTTGAAGACAAACTATCAGTATCTGCCACTGTTTGGCCGCTACATAAGAATAAAATACATGAAACTAATATATAACTATAATCATATATAATTATAGGTCGCCCAGCTACTGGGTTTGGATCATTCCACTATGTAAGGAACATGAAGTTGTCTATTTAAGCATATTCGCAGTGTTATGAAGCTATAGATGCAAGTACACAATCATGAAGGATACCATTGGTCATTGAGAATAGTTCTCATATGTTACCTAATTCAGAACTGTAAGTCCCAAGCATAATGCTTGGGACAGAAAGCTCACCATAAATAATAAACATATAAATTATCAAATAATGAAAGCAAAACAAAAAAAAAAAAAAAATCTGAAAGATTTCAGATTTTAAATTACGTCCAAAGACGCGTTTTTTTAACGTTTCGTGTGCTACCTTTTTTTTATTAAATATCATGTACTACGTACTCAAACCATAAAATTCAGTTCAAAATCAATATCGCAAAATCATTTTAAAATGAACATATCTTTAGAATTTCCGTAAGTCTCGTGCGCTGGAGATAAAAATGTTTTTTTTTTCCGTACAGTGTTGCCATTGCTCGCTTTGAAATCATTTAGTTTGTTAATCAGAAATTCGTTGAAATGTTACAAAACATAAAATCGATAATAAAGCAAATTTCAAATTCAAAATTAGGGCTTCCAGATGCCCATATTCGCAGTAGGATTACGTCATTCAAAATTCGATGGCTCTAGGTTTTATCACAATGCGAGAAACATGCATACATTTATGCAGATTTTTCATTTTTTGAAATTTAATGCAGAGCGATAACATTTAGTGGAAACAATTTGAAAAGTGACGTTTTTGTGTTTCCGACGCAAAATCGCAAAACGAAAGTAATAGTCCTTCGGGACTAAATCCCTTTGGACTAATAAAACGAAATAATAATAATAAAAAAAGTCTGAAAGCTTTCAGATTTTATATTACCCTCAAATGGGCGAGTTTTGAAAAAAAAAATTTTTCATTTTTTATTTTTTTTTATTTAATTTAATTTTTTTTTACACACACATACACGTTTCGAAAGCATTTGGGCTAAAAATATTTAAAAAGAGTACATCTTGAGAATTTCTTATAGAAAGGCTTACGCGCTGGAGATAAAAATGTTTTATCCTCTACTGTGTTGCCACTTTTCACTTTGAAATCGTTGAGTTTTTTAATCAAAAATTCATTCAAGTTTTACAAAATATGAAATAGATAATGAA
This sequence comes from Stegodyphus mimosarum, assembly GCA_000611955.2. Taxonomy (NCBI): domain Eukaryota; kingdom Metazoa; phylum Arthropoda; class Arachnida; order Araneae; family Eresidae; genus Stegodyphus; species Stegodyphus mimosarum. The sequence goes on along the minus strand of KK119210.1, from coordinate 130,482 downwards.
ACAAATCCGAAATTCAAAATTCGGGTTTTCAGGTGCCCATATTTGGTTGGAGGACTACGTTATTCAAAATTTGATGGCTGTAGATAGCGTTATATTTTTCACAGTCCGAGAAACATACATACATTCATGCAGATTCTTCATTACTTAATTTCTTTAAATGTAATGCACGGCGATAATATTTGACGGCAACAATTTGAAAAGCGATTGAACACGCTTAGTGATTAGGTAAAATGCCATTTCGAGATTAATAGCTCTTCTGGTCTAACGTCCCTTTAGGCTAATAATAAAATAAAATTCTTCTTTGCAGGTAGCATATTAATGATCTAGAGATGAGAATGGAAAGGTATTAAAAATTAGTTAACTAATTTAAGGAAATTAATGATCAAGGGGGTTTCTGCCAAAAGGAAAAAAATGCAGCTCTGTATATTTTAATAGAAACTGTGTCATATCGCTGTGAGAAAACGATATTGTACTTTACTATGCATTTTGCTGCGCAGTTCTGCTTGGTGAATTGTAATAGTTGTTTAAGCAGAATAATCCCCATATTGGAATTCCAGAATTCCACCAGTGGCGTTTGCAAAGCAGCAAAGATACTAAAATCGTAAACTTTCTTGCCTTATTCAAAATTCGAACACAAATTCGAGATAACTAGTTTTCATTTACTTAACACAAAGGTTTGGACTGTTTAGCCATTTCGAACCGAGCTCAAGGCGATTTTTGACGATCTCGTACTGATTGATGGTGATCTCATACTGAAGGTTGATGGGCGAAATTCTAACGATAATATTAGTAATGGAGGCCGTTATGCAAAAGGTTAAATTTTAGCTGCTCCCAGTATTAATTAAATTATTTAATTAACTATTTAATTATTAATCTATTGTTTAATTAATTATTTAATAATTAACTCAATTATTTAATTAAAAATTATACATTATTTATCAGTCATTTCACAGATTTAACATTTTTGTTACATACTAGGTACGTTAATATTTGTTTGCTGTAATTATAACACATATTTTGAAATAATCGCGATGAAATTATCCGTAGCTTATTTATACATTTAATTAATTATAATTAAATGTAAGAATAAGCTACGGATCAAGAAATAATCGCGATGAAATTATCCGTAGCTTATTTATACATTTAATTAATTATAATTAAATGTATAAATAAGCTACGGATCAAGAATTTATTACTAAATTTCATTGCCTATACTTATTAGCTTTTTGGTACATTTTCACAAAAACTGTGAACACTTAATCATTTCGCGCCGCCAGCTGTCACTATACTTGCCAGCAAGCAAGGCACTCATTTCCCGGCCCACACGCTGGCGTACTAGAGCTTTTTCTTGTTCATCCCCGGCCGTCACACATTTGTGACAGTGTCCTGGAATGTTTTAAAAACTATAACTTTTGGCACAAGATGGCATTGTATGTCCATATGGTTTCAGATACATGTAGAGGTGACCTTTTACTCAAAATGAGAGTAGCATGACTCACATACATGTGGTTTTGATTATATAAACATGAGGGGAAAGGAATGCTTTCGAATGGCATGATTTATGAAGGCTCTTTAAGCTGTCATATATGTTAAAATTAGCATTTAAATATCTTTTTCATTTACTTTACATGAAAATATATAAAAAAAATTGCTCACTTTGAGAAATAACATACGGAAGCGCTATTCGAATTATTCCAAAGTTTTAATTGATAAAATACATTAATAAACTTTTAAATAAAAAAAAAAAAAAAAAAAATACAAGAAAGTCTGTTTACAGGAAGTAAAAGCTTTCACGTGACCTGGAAGATAGACACTCAGTGAGCTCAGTCTTTGACAAAATGTCCATACATTTATCATGAAAGAGGACTTTAGTATACTTTAAAATGCTCCATATGTCTCTTGATGATTACATTCAGTGGCCAATTAACGTAATTGGCAATAACTGGCAATGGTAAATAAGCAAACTTTTTGAAGAGGCACCTTTTTAATATAGTAGGCTCTATTGACGCATTTTATGTAAAATATTTCGTGAAATAACCTAATAATTGAATATTTTTTCCTTAAAGTTATTTAAATAGAAAATGTATTTCACTTTTAAGTATGCTTCATTTCCATTGTTTCAGTTTATAAGGTTATTTTTTCCCCCATTTCTTCATCCCTTCGTGGTGTACTTGGAAGCACACTCGAGGCATATTCGAGAGGTTAAGGATTCGAGTCCCGGCAAGAGTACTGCATAGTTCTCAGGTCATCAGTTTAAAAAAAAACCTAATTACTTCATAGTGGCGCCCGAACTAAAAGGTGGTGAGCGATAATTAGTCATTACCAGGATTTGGCGATTGGGTCCCCCTCATCCCCAGTCGCTCTTTGAAAGGGAAAGTATATAAGGTATTTTCTCTTTCATTTCTGCATGTCTTCGTGGTTTAATTGGAAGCAAAATCGACGCGTATTCGTGAGGTCCAGGGTTCGAGTTCCGGCAAGTGTACTACATATTTTTCACGTGTCCTGCTTCAGCTAGTCCCAATAGCTCTATAGTTTTTTTATATGTTTAAAGTTATTTGAAAAACGGGTTTCACTTTTATGTACGCTGTGTTTTCATTGTTTCAGTTTATTATGTGCTGTGTAAAACATACTTTTATGTTTTTAACCATGTTCTTGATTTTCTGGATGAAAGTGAAAGCAGAGAACAACAGGAAAATTCTTAATTGATTGCAGATCATAATTAACGCAAGTATCTTGTCCAATCTTGTTAATATTTTAATTAAATTTATGAATAAAATGTGACATTAAAATATTCGTTTTCTTTCCATTGCGATGAAACTGTTTCTTCGACATTTTTTTTTTTTATATCATAAAAGAGAAACTTGTCATCTCTGCTTTCAGAATTATAAAATTTTATAGTTACTTAATGCTAGCCAATACAAATATCCTATTTTAGATAAAATAAAAAAAAAAAAAAAAAAAAAAAAACATTTAAAATAAATAAATAAGTAAAGGAGATGTTTAAGAAGGTCACAAAGGTCACCCTAAATCCGGACTCGAATTCTGGGGAAGATACTGATATTTGTATGTGTCCTTGTAGCCAAAGAACGTCTACATACATACAACACATATTCTTTGTTGTAGATTTTCTGCAGGTGCAATGTTGGTCCACCACCTGTGGCGCACCCTGGGCAGTGCTCTCGGTTATAATACCGCTATGTGACAGATGGGTTTCATTGTTTCTGATAAACTTCAACATCTCTCTTTGCAAGAATTTGCTACGGAACTCTTCTCCACAAAGCTCATTGTGGACATATCTTAGGTTACAGAAAAGTGCTACAATAATAGTAGAACCCCTCTAGAGTGGAAGTATCAAAGCATCAACCTGGTGTTTATGATGAGTGGGAAGAAAGTATCCACCCATTGTTAGTCCAAAGGGGCAGTTTGCCCAGAAGGACTATTAATTTGTTTTAGCATTTTGCATTGGTTCACTATAAATGTTGGTTTACTTTTCAAATTGTTGCCACTAAATTTTAGAACCCTGCATTACATTTAATGAAATTAAATAATGAAGAATCTGCATAAATGTATGTATGTTTCTCGTATTGTGATAAAACAATGGTATCTAGAGCCATCAAATTTTGAATATTGAACGTTTCCATTCGAATATGGGCATCCAGAAGCCCAAATTTAGAATTTGTTTTATTATCGATTTCATATTTTGTAAAACTTTAACGAATTTTTGATTAACAAACTCAACGATTTCAAAGCGAGCAATGGCAACACTGTGCAGAAAAAACATTTTTTTTTCAATCTCCAGAGTGCGAGACTGTATATCGGAAATTCTAAAGCTATGCTTATTTTAAAATTGTTTTGCGATATTGATGTTGAACTGAATTTTATGGTTTAATTGAGAAGAACATCATGTTTAACAAATAAAGGTAATACACAAAACGTTCAAAAAAACGCACCTTTGGGCGTAATATAAAATTTGAAAGCTTTCAGATTTTTTTAATTATTATTTTTAGCCCAATGGGTGTTAGCCTAGAAGGGCTAATAATTTCGTTTTGGCATTTTCCATTGGCTCACTGTAAATGTCGGTTCACTTTGGAAATTGTTGCCACTAAATATTAGAATCCTGTGCTATGTTTAAAGAAATTGAATTATAAAGAATCTACATAAATGTATGTATGTTTCTCGCATTGTGATAAAACAACGGTACCTAGAGCCATCAAATTTTGAATATGTAATCTTCCACTGAATATGGGTTGTTTTATTATCGATTTCATATTTTTCAACATTTTAACGAATTTTTGATTAACAAACTCGACGATTTCAAAGCGAGCAATGGTAATAATGTACGGGAAAGGGGGGTAAATATCTCAAGCGCGAGTGACTGTGTATCGGAAATTCTAATGATAAACTCATGCGATATTCCCGTTGAATTGAATTTTACGGTTTAAGTGAGAAGAATATGATATTTAATAAATAAAGGTAGCACACAAAACGTTAAATAAAAGCCCATTTGAGCGTAATGTAAAATCTGAAAGCTTTCAGATTTTATTTTTTATTATTATTATTTGTGGGGGGGAGCGATAGTAATAATAATAATAATCACATATTCTTCTTTTATTCTTTCTTTATTCTTTATTATTTTTCTTTTATTCTTTTATCAGGATCACTCAACAAAACCATAATGCAATAAAATGTCAAATTTTCAGAAATTTTAGGGAGGGGGGAATAAACTAAAACTAAAATTATTTTTTTTTTCTAAAAAATCTGAAAGGTTTCAGATTTTAACGGCTACTCAAAAGGGCTCGTTTAAAGTTTAATATGGTTTATCACTAGAGATTATCGATACAGATGGCTCAGGTGGAGTAGCGAAACATTTTATAGTATGTTAAATGAATATGCATTTAGACTAACATGGGAACGCTATGCACTTTCTGCGTATTTAAAAAGCGAAAAATATGTGATGTAGTTCTGTAAACATGTTTAATATTTTTAATTAGACATATCATGAATTAAATGCATTTTTTTTAAAAATCAATTGAACTAAAAATTAAAAAAATACATTTCTTAAGAGCTATATCTATCGCTTTTAAATAGTTTAGTTTGTTAATTAGTAGCAGAGAGATTAAATATGAAAGAATAATACCTTAAGATTTTCTGAATGCCAACAGACTCGAATGAAAAGTGAAATAACGCAAAATCGGGTTTCGGGACTTGCTTCTGTTACCGCATTACCTCACTTTAGCTTTTCAGAGGCAGGCTTTTAAAGTTTTAAAGATATTCACGTTATTCCCCCCCTTCCTTACGGCGTTCAAAGAACGAGTTCTTTTAAATTTTAAAATGGATTCGTCCACGTAGTGATTGTTTTAGTCTTATTAACAAAGACAAACCCTTCGCAAACTAGATGCGAAGGTCACGCCGAGCCTTTCCTTTCTAACTGTTTAACGTTAAGCCAGCTAATACAAAAACCAACCCATCACCAGCGAATGAAACATAAACTGATATCCATTCTACGATTTCGTCGCGTCACCTGCAATCAGTCCACCATTTGTAATTATTTATGGATGACATGGAGCCTAAAATTAACAAAAACAACAGTAAGATGGAGCGAATTTCACGTTACAAGGATGTAGACATGAAGACGTCTTGTTAGATATTGTAATGTTAATATTACCATGTATTCTTCTTGGAATGTCTTTTAAAGAAATAATATTGTGGTAGTTACTTATAGTTTACCCATGTTTACTTTTCATTTGCAATGTTCTTACCGTAGCCGCGTCCTTCAGAAATTTAATGATTGGCACAATTTTTTCCTATTGATTTTCCAGCGATAAAATTAAGTAAAAGAAAGGGGGGGGGAATACGCGGGAAAATACGGTGTTACAGCCCATACTTTTAAGTCGACTACATTTTAGGCCCACTAGCGGCTGAGTGGTAAAGTTGCTGACTAATGTATTTTAGGCCTGGGGTTCGAATCCCAGCTGGCTGCAAGGCTCAAGTCAGCTTCTCTTATAGGAATTGTTCATGAATACCTCTTTCTCCTTAGGCAGACACCCTCAAGTGCTTTGCCATAATCTAGTAATCCAAACTGAAAGCATTTTAAGATGTTTGTTTTATTGATTAAAATTATTTATTTATGATTTTTTTAAAAAATTCTTATATATTTTTGTATTGAACACAAAAAGGTAACAAAATTATTGAATTTTCTATACATATCTGTTGATTATTTATGAATTGAATACTTTATTTGATCCAACGTCTCGCGTGTGTGTGAATATTGAAGATGATTTATTACCAACACGCCAAATGCTTGAAAGAGTCTACAAATCGTCGAATACGCTCATTTTCTGTCGAGATAAAAAGTTTCTGTACTTTGTGATTAACAAATCATAGAATCCCCAAACTTAAGTCATATAACTTTTCCTCTGATTTTAGATTATTGAAATACACAGATAGAACTATAGAAAATTAATTCACAAGACTCCAGTGCATCTCTACAAACATTTTATTTTGATTTCAGTTGAAATCAAAATGTTTTCGGAGATTTTGTTCTGAGTGTTTTCTGTTGTGAATGAAATTAAGCGGTGAAAAATGTAATGTGACCTATATTCATCGACCCTACATATCACAGTTTATTCCATTATGACAAAATAGTTTAATATTTTAGCATATTTGATTAATTCAAAGCACTCGAGGGCTGTCTGCCTAAGGGGAGATATGCCTTTATGGAGGACATTCTAAAGAACCTGTATCGTATCCACGTTACACAGGGAAAAACAACGAAAACATGCATGCAACCAGCCCGTTTACCTGGAACCGAACCCCGTCGAACTACCAGTGTTCAGCGACTTTACAACTCGGCTGCTGATGGGCCAAAATTGGTTAAAGGTTAGCTGCTGACGGAAAGGGATGACTGCAAGGGCTTTAAGAAAAGCTTGCCCCTTTTTTGCTTTATACTAGTTAAAAACTACGAATATGTCTATGCAGAAATTCATTAGAAATTGAACCATCTGTATTTACCCGTTTTAACCACTCGCCCACTGGTAGGCTACTAATTGTAAAGCATAATTTTCTTAGATGGGAGAAAAAAAAAAAAGTGACTTGCGCTGCCCCATTTGTTTACTTTGCTATAGAAGTGAAATGTTTTATGCCATTAAATAGTGACACACGAAAAATAATGGAACATAGTATAGTGATAGTATAGTACATAATTAATGCTTATAGACTTTACGCGCCAAAATAATTTAATTTAAATCAGTTTGATATTTTTTCTAATAATACATAGTATAGCTCTCATTTACTCTTTCTAATTAGTACATTCTAAATTCTCGATCTTCTTTGCTATTAGTACAAGGATTTCCACTGATAACAGAAAAATGACGCTTTAAATCTGTAATTAACGCAAAGGCAATAGAAAACAAATTCTTTCAAGATTTTAAATGACAATGTTTATTTATTCCAGAATCTTGTTTTTTCATGGATATTTTTGTCATGAAATAACATTTTTTAAGTATTTGTTTATTGAAGGAAACAAATTTTTTCTAGCAATAAAAGTGTCTTAAATTTTTAAAAGTTCATATTTATTTTTTTTTCATATTTTCATTTCATATTTATTTTCAGAATTTTAAAGAAAAATTTTAGGAAAAAAAAAAAAAAAAAAAAAAATTTAAAATTTGGGACTTTTTTACGAACTTAATAAATTCGAAGTGATAATCGTTCTAATTACCTCGAATAATTAAGTTCTACTATATTTAAATAAAGCAAAAAATTTAAAACGAGTGAATAAATTAAAAGCTTAAGTTTACTGAGCACAGATAGAAAAAAAACGATCTTATAACCTAAAATCCGGATAACTAGAATCAACATAGTTTTCTCATTTAGAGCTAGTTCGATTTTGAACTACTTGTTCTCACATGGTCCGTCTTGGCTACTTTGGCATATCCCAGTTGGCCTAATTCTCACGTTTCTTATTTAGATCATGGCAACCCTGTTTAGACGTCGGAAATTGAAAATAAACGACCAGCGTGGCGAAGAGTGCTAACGCTTTCGCAGGACTTACTCACCGGTTATGTGATACATCTGTGATAGATACCCATAGGTAGGTTTATAAATGCTTTTTGAAATGTATTTCCAGTTACAATCTATTCTGTGATTGATTTTAAAACTAAATGCTAACTCAACAAATCAACTTTTGTGGATGTGCAATAAGATTAAAATTTTTTCAAGTATTTGAATGTGATTTATGATTGTTTATTAAAATAATAATTCATGTTTAATGCTATATCTTTGCGTAAATAAGAATTAAAATTATTTAAACATTTCTCATTTCAATAGCTATTTAAGTTTGTAGTTGGATGCACGTGGAATGTATGACAGTCTGCTGGATAAATAGTAACCCTGATAACACTGGGGGAAAAAAAAAAAAAAAATTACATTGCAAAAGGTAGTAGCAGTTTAACAGTGTCACGTCAATTTTAATATTTAAATGAATAACTTTTAATGATAAGCAATAATATAAACTAATGGTACCCGGCGTCTTTAGTAATCTGTATTATGGTAATTTAATAATTATTAAATCTTCTCTAAAATATACGACCAGCAATAATAATTAGACAAAAGTGCATTTATTCTATCCAAAATATAACCAGAATAATATTTTTAAAAAAGGAAGATGGAAATCATGTCCTCTTCTATTAAATATTGTGAACGTAAATGCTATAAGCCGGTTGCCGGCGCATATTTACGCGAATGGAGGCCCTTGACTGATACATCGAATCTATTATTTTGCTGTTTACTCCCATGAATATGTATGTTGAGTGTGAACATAATACATAACGATTAAATAATTTAGTATTAACATTTCATAAAACTCTTAGTGGCCTAAAATTAATTTTGGAGGGGTGCAATCATTGTTATAATGTTAAAAGTTATGCAGTTTTTCTTATTTATAATACTGTTATTTAAAAAAATGATTTTAATTTATATACATATATGTGCAATTTTGTCAAGTTATTTAAGTGCACATTCATTCATTCGTCTTATTATGTCATAAATGATGAAAGTTTAATAAAATACCAATTAGCAATCTCAAACATTATTTTATCAGGTAAAAGGTATTCCTAAAATGGTTTTTAATTTATACCAAATTATATAATAATGCTCATTCTGCACTTTTTTTTAATGCTTAAGTTCAAAACCTAATCTATTTGTACAGTGATAGCAACAAGTGGTGGTAATAATGCAAAATAAAAAATAAATACATTTAAAAAAAATCCATCCCCTATTCAATTAAAAAAAAACTAGTGGATTAAATAAAATCAGAATAAAATTTTAAAAAATATCAAAGCTTTCAGATTTTACAGTATGCCCAGAGGTGAATTTTTTTAATGTTTTGTGTGCTACCTTTATTTATTAAATATCATGTTCTTTGCACTTAAACCATAAAATTCAATTAAACAACAATATCGCAAAATAATTTTTAAAATGAGCATATCTTTAGAATTTCCAATACACAGTCTCACCCTCTGGAGATAAAAATGCTTTTTTTTTTTTTTTTCTTTGCATACAGTGTTGCCATTCCTCACTTTGAAATCATTGAGTTTGTTAATAAAAAATTCTTTAATGTCTGATAAAGTATGACCATTTCAGTGAATTTAGGAAAGCTTTCTTTTACTTCATGCTGGACATGACTGCGGCACCTTCATAACCTTGACCTCTCATGTATTTAAATCTAAAAGCCTATTCATATCAAATTGTTTATAATGACATTAGCCAAATCTTTTCTGCATGTTGGCACTACAGGTATGAATTGATAAGATTTAACACTGTCATCATTTACTTTTATTTGCCCAGAATACAATAACCTTTCTATGAAAATCTGTTTCTCTTATGTATTATAGGCATAAGCTTTTTTGATTTTCTTAAATTTGATGAGCATTGGTGATATCCATTGCATCAACTATGGATTGTTTATGGTCAAGATCGATAATTTTAAACTATCTGCAGATGATAAGGAATGCTTATGATAATTTTTCTCTTGGTGGTTTCAAAATTTTTCTTTAGGTTTTTCTCCATTTGTAAATGAGGTTGTTCACTAATTGTCTTAAAGCCTGACTGTTTGATTGGCTTGTATACTCCTTGGCAAACGTTATGAATGCTATACAATATTTACAGTACACTCTTTAAAATAAACTAGTCAATGGTAATCAAATGATAATGTGTACTTTCATTTTCTATTTACACTTTCATTGCCAAATCAAATGAAGAGCTTAGAAACATGAGCTTTGTAGTGGGAGCCCAAGTGTTTTCAATAAAATCAAGTTTTTTTTTTGTCAATTTTTGATTTACAAAAGCTGATACATCATATATTTCATCCGCATTTAATTTTTCAATTTATCTTTATGACTATTTTTTAAATAATTTAAAATAAAACATCTTGTCTACTACCAACCCTCAATTGTGCTCTGAAAGAAACGTTTTCACAAATTTTCCCTTTCGGGATGCATATTTGGTAAGCGTACATCTGTATCACCACTGAGGGAGTGACTTTCTAGAATGGTCCAATGGGCTTCAGTAATATTTTTTTCATTTCACAAGGTTTTTAAGTAAGGTGGTTGAAAATGTTTTGTCACACAATTTTCGGTCAAAAAAATTAAAGCATCTTGCATTTCTTGAGAAAATTTTCAGTGCAAAATTACATCAAACATAAGCATAAATATATATGTAAATGTAGCACTTAGCACTTCTTATTGCAGTCTAGATGAAAAAGATGTTCTATAATAATAGCCAATATATAATTTTTTTCAAAGTGAACTTTCTGATTTGTATTCCTACGCTTTTAATGTGTTAAATTTCACTTTAACAACTGCTCATTCTGAAATGTATTGCCTGTGCAGGAAATGCTCTGCAAACAAAATGAATCTACCTTATTCACAATGAATATATTTAATTTATTCATATAGAACTTTTAATATTAAGAATATGTATAATCACATGATTCACAATATATATTTTGAATCTTTCACTTTCAAAATCAAAGGAAAGCAATTGAGATAAGAAAATACTAGATCTATTGTAATGCTTCCAGTTACTCTCAGCTCAATAAAAAAAAATTATACACTTAAATTCTCTTAATTCCACAAGTGTTATTAAACCCATAATATTCTAGGCTAATTGTAGCTAGAGTCATTTTCTTGATGTAAAGAGCAATAATAATAAGCCACGTACATTAATCCGAATATTGTAATGTGTGACATAAGTTTCGCGAAAGTGAAATATTCACAATTAAATAAACTTACAAAATGAAACCACTACTAGATTTCCAACTAAAATAATAGCAGCATTTATACACCATACATTTATAACTGCGAAACAAATGCAAAATAAAACGTAAACAAGAACATGCACTCATACCACAGTTTCAGAGATTCAGCATTACAAGAGCAATAGAAGCTCATTGGTCCATTTTTTAAACCCCTCCCTCAGTGGCAATACTGATGTGTATTTTGTGAATTATGCTTTTGGGATATTTGATTGGTTGACTTGCACAAAAACCAATTCTTGGGAGAAAAACCTACAAGTAGCAGATCGTTAAGCAAAGCATTTCCTTCTCAATTGTAAAGTTTTCCATATAGCTAAATGAGAGATCTGTTGCAGAGAAACATGTTTTGTCTAGGAAACCTCATGTGGTAGGAGAAGGAGAAACTCATTTCTCATAAGTTTCTTTAAGCTTCACTTGTTAGATGTGATCACCTCATTACTAGTTTTGAAATTAGCAAAGCGACCCATATTTTTTGGCTATTTAACTTTGTTTTGAGTTGCTCAATCATAAAATTAATGATTCAGTTTATTGAATCCTGTTATGCTTCACCAGTGCTATGATGTAACAATAATTCGAGTCTGGAGTCAAAATCTAACAGAAAGACGAAATGTATGGGCTCATTTTAGCAAACATCCAGCTGATATTCAGAAATGTTTTAAAACAGATGGCAGGAAAGAAAGGTAAAAGAATAGCCATTACCATTTAACTAAGGGTAGTGTAATGATATTTTCTGTTCAGTAGCCCATGGACGAGAGACCAGAAGCATTGTTGAAGCAGTGAGGCCTGAGACTGTAAAGGAACTCAAGTGCCTATTCTTTAATTTTTTAATTTTAACAGCTGTTTTGGCAAATGAGATCTCACTTTGGTCTTGGCTGAATTCAGATTAGTAGCAGGATCCTTGCTGGCTCTGTAAGGTCCTCCAATGTACTTTAAATTTGGACAGTTTTTTTTGAGATACCCAATCACTTCTTGGAATGCAAGTCTGACAAATGGGAACTGTTAGCTTCTTTACTCATGTTCAACTTTTCTGTAACATTCACTAGCTTGATTGCTACAGTGCATGCTTGTCCACTATGTGGTGAATAATATGGATAAGCATTAACAAAGTAGTCATGTGTGATCTGTTCTGATAAGCAATAATCTAGAGTTAAGGCAATCCAGAAAGACCTTCTTCAATGAGAAAGTTTGTGAAAAAATGTCAGCTTTTATTTTTTATGAATATTTAGTTTTTAGGGCTGCATACGGCCCTTTGGACCCACTCTGGCTGTATAAAACCCTGGCTGAAAAGTTTCATTAAACATCTGACAAAGTACATTATTAGTCCAAAGGGGCAATTTACCCAGGAATATTAATGTCATTTTGGCATTTTATGTTGATTCACTACAAGTGTTGTTTCACTTTTCAAATTGTTGCCACCAAATATTATCGCCTTTATTATATTTAAAGAATTTAAATAATGAGGAATCTGCATAAATGTATGTATGTTTGCCGTATTGTGATAAAACAATGGTACCTAGAGCCATCAAATTTCGAATAACATAATCCTGCAAATATGAGCATTTGGAAGCCCAAATTTGAAATTTGTTTTATTATCGATTTCATATTTTGTAAAACTTTAATGAATTTTTGATTAACAAACGCAAGGATTTCAAAGCGAGCAATGGCAACGTTGTAAAAACAACAACGACAAACATTTTTATCTCCAGTGTGTGAAACTGTGTATTGGAAATTCTAAAGATGTGCTCCCTTTAAAATTATTTTGTGATATTGCTCTTGAACTGAATTTTATGGTTTAAGTGCGAAGAACATGAAATTTAATAAATAAAGGTAACACACAAAATGTTAAAACATCCCTTTGGACATAACTTGTTTTTTTTTTTCTTTACTTTTATATTTCTGTGCAAATTCTATGTCTTATGAGTCTATGCATATATCGATGCATATGCTTATTATATCAATTACCTTTCATTTTTAAAAAGCATGAACATATTCATTTTCTTACCTGAATTTTACTGTTAATTATGAGATTGATTGTAAAGGTTTATTATGTTATATTAAATTTATGAAATCATCATTATTATTATTACTATTATTATTGTTTTGTGCATATGTTAAAATATTAGTTAATTTAATATGGAGCGGTAGTAGTAGAAATTTCTGACTGCAGTGTTTTTGACTATACCAGTATAATAAAGTTGAATTAATAATTTTGCTTGCAGGTATTTTTTTTTTTTATTCTGACTATTTTATTCTTCTGATAAAACCAAATTTAAATTTTCATTTTAATGCGATAATTAAATATTTACTTTTATTTAGTTTCTGTAGTACTTTTGTTGATATATGACAAATTTTATCTTAATTACTGTTAAGATGCTTAAAATGTTAGTTTATGTTTATTATTTGCTAGATAGTTAAATGTTTACTTTTATTTAGTTTCTTTAGTACTTTTATTGATATATGACAAATTTTATCATTACTGTTATTATTGATATATGACAAATTTTATCTTAATTACTGTTAAGATGCTTAAAATGTTAGTTTATGTTTATTATTTGCTAGATATTTTAATTTTTTTTTGCTTTTGGAGTTTTTAAGCTAAAGATAAAAAGCAAACTTTTCAACACTATAGAATTTTAGTTATGCATATTTTTCTTTCAGGTGCAATGTTGTTTCTATTAAAATCGTGCACCAGCGTTAGCCAGGCAAGCCTGTCTGCAGTTCTGAAAGGACAATGGACACTGTCTGTTAAGGGTTTGCATACAAGTGCGTTGTTGAAATGCAAAGCAAAACAAGCTGAAAATGCACCAAAAGGAGCACAAGTTCAAGGAATACCATACTCAAAACTTGTTATTGGAGTTCCAAAAGAAAGCTGGAAAAATGAAAGACGTGTAGCTCTGTCACCAGCTGCTGCAGCTACTTTAATCAAAAAAGGTTTTCAGGTATGTAACAAGAAAAGTAATTAGAGTAAAGTTTAATGCCATTTATTGTATATATGTGTCTGTAAAATATTTTGTTTTTAAATATTTTAATCATATATGAATCACATTATGTTTGTCATGTCACATAGTTCTTTGGTAATTTTGATGTTAGCTATTACTTTGTAAAATATTTTACTAATACAAATTCAAATTATGTGTGGGCCAAATGCACAATCTAAAAGCAGGCCAAGGGTTAAGAAAATATTAGTAAAAACATTCTTTCTACATGTTTGTGAAAACATACATATGAAAACAATGCAAAGAAAAAAAATTTATTTTCTATCTGAAATCTTATTGGTATCTGCAAGAAATTTCTATTGGCCACACTTTGTAATTCAAACATATTGACACTAAATGTCAAAATTTTCAAACTGACATTCAAGTAATTCAATTTTTGAACATCAAGAAATAAATATTATATAATACATATTCATTAAATATAATTATTATTTGCTGGATATTTGAATATATATACTTGATTTACCAAATATAAAACCAATATAAATAATAGTATATGGTTTTGTACATTTATCTTGGCTCGCAGAAAGCCTTGCTGATATTTATTAACCCTCTCGCTGCGTATCCCATTGGCAACGTAAAAGAAGCAAAAATTTTGCAACCTGTGATTTCTGCTGGGATATATTTTTTCCCATCTATTTAGTTGTGCAACCTGCTCTTTTCCCATTCATGCTTTCATTTCTGCTTTTCTGTGATGTTTAATTGTTTATTCAGATCTGGAGTAACAGATACCATTAGTTGTCCGTATTTCTGCGAAATGTACAAGCTTGTTTTTCATCATTTGCGTGCTTTTTTCTAAGCTCAAAGATGTCTGTAGTTCAACTCTGAATCTCTGAGACTGACTACTTGGCATTTTGCTAATCATATAGCCCCAAAACCCACCAAGAAAGAGCCTTGTAGACAGTGTGTTTGTTGTTTTTACATAATAAAAAAATGGCAAAAATATTTGCAAAGAAACACATGTTTACAAAGATGAGGTAGGATTTTGCCTCGAGCCGTGTTTTGAAGTTTATTATATTAAATTTCATTTCTAATAAATGTTTTGTAAGTATTTTGCATATTTTCATTAGTATATGAGTTTTACCTTTGTGTTTCATAAAATAAAGCATAATTTAACCAAGATTATTTTTCAGAATTTTGCTTTTATATGATTATTCTTCGATTTCAATTTTCCGACAACCTTTATTTATGATCTAATTCTATACTGGAAAAAAAAAAACTATTTTTACAAAAAGTTTTTTATGTATTTTAACTCTAAAATATATGTAGCTTTGAAGTATATAAAAATTTTAAAAAATACATAATTTTTGAACCTGTTTTGATAAAAAAAATTATGCAACAAGATGGTTAACTAACTTCTGTAGCTAATCTCTTTGTGGAGATTCTAATCTTGTTTCTAAATTACTGCATTCAGTGACATCAGAATAGTCGTAAACATTTGAGCTGGCATCAACATGAAAAAGAACTATTTCAGTATCAATCTAAATAAAATCATTTATGATACAAGATACATAATTATTTCCTTTAGGCCTTTTATAATAAGGTTTTAACATAATGAGATAGCAAATCTGGAATTTTTCTTTCATCCCTGGTGAAGTTACAATGCAATTTGTTTCAGTTTACTTCTGAGTTTTTCCAGGTCCTGTTGAATAAACTAAGTTTAGTTTGGTTTGGACTGACACAAGTGCACCTTCTGTAACTTCCCTTTTCGTGCCATTTTTAGTATATGTATTTTCTCTTTTCATTTAAATAGCCAGTTCTTGATATTTTCCCAGCCAATTTGTGAGTCTGAAAATGTAATTGGTTACAGAATATTTCTCCTTCATATCAATACAATGCTTATATACAGTTGTGAATTTTTTCCTGTAATTAATTTTTCTGTGTTATTATTGTTACAGGTTAATGTAGAGAAAGATGCTGGATCTGAATCAAAATTCAGCAATGCAGATTATGAATCTGTTGGAGCAAAAATTACTGATCTTTCTTCATCTTTTCAATCGGATATTGTTTTAAAAGTACGTGCGCCATCTGCTACAGAAGTAGGGAAATTTAGAGAAGGTAGTACCAGCATAAGTTTTCTATATCCAGGACAAAATCAAGATCTTGTCAAGTCTTTAGGAGATCGTCACATGACCGTATTTGCAATGGATTGCATTCCAAGAATTAGTAGAGCTCAAGTATTTGATGCCTTGAGTTCAATGGCCAATATAGCAGGATACAAAGCTGTTGTTGAAGCTGCTAATAACTTTGGAAGATTCTTTACAGGTTAATACTAGTTCTACATTTAAATTATTATAACTGAGAATGAAAAGTTGCTTAAGTTTACTTGCTATAAGCTCAATTTTGTCTATAATCAAGTTTGATTGAAAGCATGTGTTACTTTTAATTCAGTAATAAGGTATTATTCATATCATTTGGTACAGTGGCATTTAATGGGAGGAAATATTTTTATATCAGATTATATTATATATTTAATTTTCATATTTTTGTGATTACTAAATTAATGATTGAGATAAAAAATTGATGCAGCGTAATTTATAAGCAATGTAAAAACTGGAAATCTGCGGTCATTAATTTCTGAGACATAAATAGTTTTCTTAGATGCAAATAAAAAAGATAACAATAATCATAAATACTGATGCTCCGATAAAAATATAACTGCTTTTCCTAATTGATTTTTGGGGTACCAAAAAACCTATTTTTATTAAATGAAGTTTTGCACATTTCTCTAAGAAGCACTCAAAACTTGTTTCATACAACTTTATTTTTACTAATTATGAAGAAACTTTATACTTGTTTCCTAAACAAGTATTTATGTGTACTACTTTAAGAATCTATGCGACAGAGTGCTTCAAATATACGTTAGTGTCAATAAGCTTAACTATAAATTATTAAACATTTCTGGGACCTTGAAACTTGGAAGGGAGTTGTCACATTCTGCTACAGTGGGTATTTAAATTTAGATAAATCCTCATACCATAAGAATTTTGTGTTTAATTTTAAAATTTCTATTTCGTATTACACAGTTATTTTCAAAGCTCTTTGGTTACAGGTCAATAAAATATGTTTCTACTTGTTTATTATTTCATCCTAAACTTGTGGAAGAATTTTCTAAAATTATTCGAATATCCATAATTTTTACTGTTAGATATTTAATAATTATACATTAACTGAAATACATTTATAGTACAGGGGAAATGTGGAAAGATATCGCATGTCATGTGTTATGTATCATTAAAATGTGACAATAATAATAGTACAATTTGACTTAAAAAAAAAACTCGAGATGTTTCAGCATTTTAAAAGGAAAGTGGACATCTTTACATTAAAATCTTGGATGAAAGTTTGACTCAACTTGGAAAGACACTAGAAATTTATAGTGGAGGTAAAATTATAAATATTTTATTTCATACTTCAAAGAACAGCTGCGTTGAAGTATGAAATGCTACTCCTCAAGTATACTTCTAATTGGCTGATGACTCAGAGCAGTAAACTGAACTTGTTCTTATTCTAATGCCATTTCTCTAATCTAGTATATTGAGAACATAAAGTTTTTCTTTAAAATTAAATTTCAGAGGGATCTCAAATGTAATTCTTCATTATAAAGGTAAGTTATTGATTTGTACTATTACATAAACTAAATTGTTATAATTTAAAACTTGTTAAAAATTCAATTCAGCTAAACTTTTAATCCATTTATCTGAAAATCCAAACTTATCACCATTAACAATGCAAATGCCTACTAATAGTAGTAATGTATTGTTCTTTTAACATGAAATATTTTGATGATAAATATGAAATATAAATATGTGTTTCCATACATTAAGAAATGTAATAACAGGCTAAAAATTAAACAAAATTTTTTTAAACCCGTCCTGAGCTATAGCTGCAGGATCGATCAATCGACTCGACAATCGAAAATCAGTCGACTTAAATGGAACTCATTAACATCTAAAAAACATTTCTATTAATATGGAAGATATGAGAAATGAGTTTGAAGTCATTTTGAAAGAAGACAAGCTTATTGCAAATAATTGGAACATAGAAACTAAATTTGAAAATAAAAGAAAAATAGAGACAAACAAATTTTTTGATAAGCTATGCGAGGATAAACGGTTTGAAAATTCCAAAATGTCTTTTAAAGTAACAGTTTTTTATGCTGCTGTTGACATTTTAAATACTCAGTTAAAGTGCAGAATGACTAGAATGACGAAAATTACAATAATGTTTTCATTTTTGGAACGTAAAATTCTGTCATCATTAACAAATATTTTAACTATTAATAATGTTTTAAAAATACAGAAAACATATAAAGAAGACTTTACTAATGTACTGTAAGTACAACTGTTATTATTTATAAATACCTTCCAGAATAGAAATCCAAAATTTGAAATCTGTTAAGGATTTAGCTAAATTAGCAATGGTAAAATATTATCACATGACAAGCAGTTATTCAGAAGTATGCAAATAACTTATATTGTATTTATTATTACCTGTAACCACAGCCACAAGTGAGAGGTCATTTTCAAAACTGAAACTAATAAATACATATTTGAGAAACAGTATGACACAAGATCAGCTGTCAAACCTATCACTATTGAGCGTCGAAGCTGAGATGGCTAAGAAAATGGACATCCAGGTATTGATAAATAAGTTTGTGGAAATGAAGGTTAGGAGGCACAAATTTTAATAAAGAAGGATTTTTGTCTTTCTGATGAATTTTGGCCACCAGTGTTATAATTACACTTATTGGGGGGAACACCATTAGAGAAGAAGAGCAGTATGAACTGAGGAAAATAAAAAGGAATGGGAAAAAAACTTTAGCATTCATATTTTTTATAAAAATCGTGTATTCAAGTAGTTTAGTGTACCAAAATGTTTTTTAAAAAGAAAAAAAAAACTTTACTATACATATTTTCTGCAAAACTTGTATGTTCAAATGGTTTTCTTTATGAAGTTTATGATAAATGTGTTTTATATTTAACAAATGTATCATTTACATTATAAAAGTTATTTTTTACTTCTGTATTATTATGCATAAGTTGCGTTTGTAAGCTGAGTAAATCACAGAGTACTATATATTAATGTAATATCTTTTCTGTACGTTTATCAGTTATCTTGTATATCAGTTTATAATATAACCAGTTATTTATAAGTTTGCTAAATTAAGCGAAAAAACTTAGATAGGTGAAGATTTTATATAAAAATTCAAAACATATTAGTATGTAAAACCTCTTGGATTTGATACAAAAATCTCCGCAAATCTATTCTTTCTTCCTTTTCTTAATGCCATACTTTACGTCGACGTTTCTTTTTTTATATAGACTTATTCATTTATTACCAGTATGTATCTCAGTGAAAGAAGAGACAAATCTGCCTCTTGTACTCATATGCACGCACACAAAAAGGTTTTAAATAACTGATTAAAATCATCTGATGTCAAATACCCGGGCTAAAGCAAATTTGCGTTTTACCAGTTGGTCAAGGGAAAATATTTTCCTTTTTATTTTTTCTTCATGTTACATACCTTTCAAATGGTTCCCTAAGCAAGTGCTTTTATTTTTTAACAATTAATACAGATGAGATAAAAATCCTCATGAAAACACTGGCTCGTGAAATCCTTGATTTTTTTAAAAACTTTTCATATTTTTTTAAAATTTTTATTTTGAAGCACATTAAATTTATTGGGAGAGGGGCCCAGGAAGTTTTTTTTGCATAGGGGTAAAAGAGTTATTGTTATGCCACTATTGGTACTGTGTTGATGTGGTGGTTCTTTACCAGATTTTTCATGAAAATATCTTAGAACAATGATAAGTGATAATGTTTTAGCCTATTCCAAAGCACCGTACTCTTTTCTGCTGCATGGATGACTCCATTTTGATTAACAGTGCCTCTAGCAGCGATTTTGCAACCAGAAATTTTTTTTACTGTTGCCAGATAAAATTTGTATAATTGCAGTTTCAGAATTAATTTGTTTTGGCTTAATAAATCAATTACAAAATTTGTAATATGCTATTTTTGTCTCATTACAAAACACCTTATACAAATTATTTAATTTAATAACTGTAAAGGTTTTAAGAGTAGTTATGTAAACAAATTTGTTTCCATTCAGGTCAAATTACTGCTGCTGGTAAAGTTCCTCCTGCTAAAGTTTTAGTCATTGGAGGAGGAGTTGCTGGTTTATCAGCTATTGGGACTGCCAAAAATATGGGTGCAGTTGTCAGAGCATTTGATACCAGAGCTGCTGTTAAAGAGCAAGTTGAATCATTTGGAGCTGAATTCTTAGAATTAAATGTGAAGGTAACTTTTTTTCATTATCTTACATAGTATTAATACTGAAGGACTATTGTGTCCTGAACCTTCTTCTGCTTTCAGCGTAGGAAGGATAAAGGGCTTCCTTGAATGCTGGGAGTCCTGAACCTCTTTGCGTGCCCAATAAAATCTGCTTTTTATTAAAATTTTTGTATTCTTACCCATATTGCTCATGTACATATAAACGGAAATCCGAATTTATACAGTAAAAATAAAAATTAAGACAAACTGAGGATTTACCAATTATGATTCATTATATATGATATACGTTAAAATTATTTCTATTCATTAATGAAGTAAGAAATTTTAATTCAAAAGGTCATGCACAAAGGGTCAAAACATCATATATTTGCCACGCTTATTTACAAAAATTAGCAAAAACTTCCATTTGATTAAGCTTTATGGTGCTTTAATATTATTAATTTCCTTTAAAAAATTCATATGGTGGACTGTTAGTAATACTTTGCTTCTACATTGCATTTGATATGACAGGCCCACAGAGGGAAACTGAAGCATATGATATATGATATGCCAAGAGTGAAAAGATTAAAGTAAATATCAATTTGTATCTAATTCTGGAAGTGTTAATTTTATACAATTTCCTCTCAGATTTCAGATTTAGACATTATGTATAAAAAATGAGGATCTTTGAAAAATGAGGCTTTGCAGTGCATCTCTTTAAACAATTGTTTTCAATTATAAAATTTTTATAGAAACACCTTGAATGCTATGATTGGGAGTGAATTAATTTAGTCATATAGAATAAAAATTTAATTAATGTAATATTTTGGTACCATCTGATTATCTGCACTCTTGAGTTTCAGCATTTGATAGGATTTTATTTATTTTTTGCATGCTTTCATGTATACATGCAACAATACTCTATGCATGTGTGTACAATACATGTGTTTGAGTACTTGTGGATTTATACCTCTTATATATAACCAGTAAGCCAATTTCGTGTATTTAATTCATTTATTTGATTCTCCAACAAATCAAATAAATGAATGCATGAAACTTGCTACAGTATGAATTGAGACCTGGCAATAAGAATAAAGACCATTAAATGAAATTAAATAATAAATAAATAACATTAAATAAAGATTAAACAAAGGTGGATCAATTATTTTATTGTTTTTATTTTGCAACATAACTCAAACTTGCACAGAAGCGAGCAATCAACGTAATAAATCAACTCAGGAAATCAATTAAAAACTCCATTGTACTCAATGTTTTGGGTAAAAACTTTGTTAAACATTAATATATAAATAATACACATGTACAAAACTTTAAACTAAATATAAACTTCAGAGGAGAAAACTCACCTTTCCTTTGACTGAATAATAAATTGCAACATAATCGGTGTTAAACAACAAACACTCACTTTTTTCTGTAAGTAGGGAAAAAGTTGTCCACACTTTCACATTGTGGGAAAGAAAGAGGGAAAAAAGAGAATTCCTTAGCATTTGATCTGCTGACTGTGTCCATGGCATACAGTCAGCCATGGTGCACATCATCCAGCACATAGTTTGCCTTTTCTAATAAAAGATCATTTTATCTGAACAGGAGCCACCAACTGTAAAAATATTTTAGTCATATATATATATATATATGTATATAAATGTAATATTTCTGGAGCATAGAAGAGGACTCAGCTTGCAGTCATCATGACTGAAGATGGATGTTTTGGTGTGCAGTTAACACCAGTATTTTTAGCAGCTTACAATAGTCAAGTGGAAAGATGAAAGAAGATTTTGACGCAATTCAAGTTCAGCTAATTACCAACATTATTTCTAGGCACATTAGAATTATTCGTCGTAGACAATATATTTTTTGATCATAAACAATTAGAATAATTTCTCATATACACAGGTTAACGGGGGCAACATCCTTTTAGATGGAGCAGAAGAGCAGCGGGGATATTTTAGCAGTGGCGGAAGCTAGGAAAAGAATAACATAATTGGCTTACCAGAGTATTTATACCAAGTTTGATGTGTAAGTGCAGCTAATCTATGCTTGGCTAGTTAGTAACATTACGTATATCTCGAATTTGGGAGAACAGATGAATTCAGGGGGAGAGCACCAAACCTAGAATGTTAATTTTGAGACTACCAATTATTTTTTAAAGCAGCTATTGTATTTTGTTATATCTTATATATATATATATATATTGTCTCATAAAATTTCTTCTTCTTATGAAATGTTTTGGCATTTACTCAGTTTGTCGTCAACTGTTCTTCACAATATTACCAAACAGTACAATTTAATTCCAATAATGAATAAGTGTGGCATCACAGCTTTGCTTTGATTTTATGTAATCATGATCTACAGTAAACCAGGTTAAATTTTGTAAGGAAATTATCAATTAACTGCTATTTCTTTGTTTTTTTCCTTGCATTTTGGAAAAGATTAAAATTTGGGACCTGTTTTCTACAGAACAAAAACACCATGGAGTATTTTCGAAGTTGTGAGACTGGTTATACTAATGCACATACTCACAAATTTAAAAGACCATATAATTCTGATGGACCATGGAAAATTGTGCTATGAAACAGATCTCACAATGACATGACACTACTTATATTCATATTTAAATAAATTTATATAGCTTAAAGTTCATAAAGAAGGTGACAGTTTTGCTGCTATTTTATATTCTGTTAGAAATTTTTGACCACTGGAAATGATTGATGCTAGTTTTAATAAATTTCTTAGTCAGATAATCGCAGTTATTTAAATTTTTAAATGCCATATTTGTAAATTGCATCTCTTCATTATCTAATTAAATAAAGAGCAGTCTATTTTTATTTAACTAGATATTTTCACATTATCTGCCCAACCCTCATGTAAAGTCACCAATTGTTGGTGACTAATTTTTTGCCAACCTACCATGGTAAAAACAATAGCCATTTTAAAAAATGGTAGAATGCTGAAAATTACATAAAACAGAAATAAATTAATGATACTAAAAACACAAGAAACATCCATAATGAAATATTAAAAATTGCATAAAACAAATATCCACAATGAAACTCTCAAAATAGCATAAAACAGCAACAAATTAAATTAAAAATGGAACAAACATCTGTAATAAAACACTTAATCCCCCCTCCGAAATCTTCTGTCCATGTGCACAGTAATTTGTTTTAACTTAAGAACAAACGCACTAGAGAATTGCAGAATTCTCAGCATTGCAGAGCAAATTGGCTCTGCTTTCCATGTACACATTGACCTGTTTTAACTTAAAAACACCAGAGAGTTATGCAAATTAACTTCATGGAATGTGTATTTCTACATTCTATTATTAGAGAAACTCCATAGTGGCATTATGTTTCGTTACAAAGGAAAAACTTCAACAAACTAATTGCAATAAACAGAAATTGTGCATAGATGACCCTCGAATTTCAAAATTTCCTGCATTGCCACCCCCTCTGAGATAGATGGTGTATAATGCAGTGGTGTAATGTGTACACAACCAGTAGTGAGTTGCCAGATAAATACATTTTGTAAAATTCTGGGTTGCCTACTCTGGCTACACAACACTGCCTGATGATTCTTTACAGGGATAAGTGTTTAATCTGATAGTTCCTCTATCTACGTAAAGAGCAATCTGTTCCTTCTACTCAGATTGTTGTTGCAGTTTTGACAAGATCTTTACCCACTGTCATGGTCACAGCAAATACTTAAGTGCAATGGTCTTTTTAATGTTATTTATGAACAGAACAATAACCGTAAGATAGCCAAACAGTTTAATGGAGAAGCTATAGTGTAATCTGTGAAGATAGCCAAACAGATGATTTTCACCAATGAATGGCAACTTTTCATAGGGATACAGATAATCAGTACTAATATTTTTATACTTTGATCAAAAAGAAGTAATTCACGTGAAATTTGAAGATATATAGTTACTAAAAGATTTTGCCAGCAGTAAAATGTTCTACTGCAGGACCTAGCAATTGCAAAAATAAGCAAATTTTATTTATCTTTTTTATGCTGTTTCTTAAATTTGCTGTCGAAAGTCTTGAATAAGTTGCCAATAAATAGAGAAATGGTCTGATTAAATATTCTTAAATGTTGCCATAAATTTTACAAAAGTGCAGAATTTTTGAACCAGTTAAAAGCATGATAAGTATTTATTAACTTCAATGCAGCAGATAATTCATATTACTCATTCTTAGAATAACAACTGTTTATAATAACTTGTAATTCTTAGAATGACAGCTGTTTAAAATATGAGAAAATAAATACATTAATAGAAATATTTTGCAAAATTTATATGTAATAATAATAATACTTTTATTTGTGAAGGAATCTGGAGAAGGTGTTGGTGGCTATGCAAAAGAGATGTCTAAGGAATTTTATGAAGCCGAGATGGCATTGTTTGCAAAACAATGTAAAGAAATTGACATTTTGATAACTACAGCACTCATTCCTGGAAAACCTGCTCCTCGCCTTATTTCAAAGGTAAAATATATTATGCTAATCTGTGTTTTGAGTAGAAATAACACATTTTAAGCTTAATTTAATGTTATGCGATCAAAATTACATAACTTTCTTTTATTTTCTAATAGTGAGATTCTACTGCTAAAATGACTTGCATTTAATATTTTTTCCTCTTGTGCAAACACATTCACTGCCATTTTTAATATGAGAGATCGTCATCAGTAATCACCAAGTTTTGTTTATCTTATGTATAAATACCTTTTACAATAATAATTTTTTAAATAAATTTTAGTGTGTTCTATGGGCCTATTAATGAAATATTGTAAAATAATGTGGCCTGCAGTGTTCAGTATCATTGATAACAACATTTGATTTTTTTTCAGCAATGACTCTGATGAATCATTATTTTCCAAGGAAATGTGTTAAATTTTAAAACATGTTTTTAATTGAAGTAAAATAATTCACCTTTCAGTAGATCATGATTTACATCTGTTTCACGTTCAGCCTACGTGTCTAACTGTACATATCTCATTTTGTTCTTTTGAATTTAAATGAAGCAGCCTCATTGGTTTTACTCATTATTTTAATGAAGCTGTAAATAATTTGTATAAATTACCCATTTTGTTTTGTTAAATTTTTAATATACGTACCTAGACTGTATAATATAATACAGTTCCAAAACACAGTCACAAAATATTAGGAAATATATCTGGATGCCATATCAGAGCAAAAAACTTTACTTTTCATCAGTGCTTCTGACTTACTAATTTAGTAAACAAAAGAAACTGGCTCCAAAAAGAACCCCTACACATGCACATAATGTTCTGATGTGCATATAATTCTGATAGAACTCTGGTAGAAGCTGGTCAGTGTTCAATGATCTTTGTGCAAAAATTCTATTTAGTGAGAAAATTAAAAGATCTGGTAATGTTTAGAACAGCTACCATATGATAGAGTATACATAACTGACTTTCATGTTTGATCAGTGTTAGACTTATTTTAGTGATATGGATTATCTGTAGAGATTATTTTTTCTTTGGCCTTCCTTTATCCTTTGAATCTTTTATTTGATAATACAGAGGCTGTTCGCACATGTTTCAGACAATTTTACTTTGCTATAAAAAGAATTCCTATTTGAAAATTATTTTTTTTAATTGCAGTTATATATTTCAAAGTATGAAGTATTGTTTGCTACTTGACAGTTTTTTCATGCAAAATGTCACTTTTAAAGAAGCAATGAGTGGAACACTGCATTTATGCTTTTTCTGAAGAAAAATTATTTGAATCTAGTTGTTAAAAAACGCATTGAAAGTCATGGTTTTTCAATATCCAAAGCTATGACAGGTAATATTGTCAACAAGAAAGGGAAAAAACGTGAAAGTTTCGCTTCAAATGGAAAAAAATGTTCCAAATACATATCCAAGGAAAAAACACAATGTTTCAAACATTGCAAAAATAAGCTCTTCGTAAAAAAAAATCTGCCGAGTCAAAAGACAGTTGCAAAATCATTAAAATGCTCAGAATTATCTGTAAAAAAGGTGATTAATCTTGATTTGAATCTTGAAAAGGCAAAAAATGATAATGTGTATCGTCTTTCTCACCACATATTGACAAATGCAGAAGGCACAGTAAAATTCGTTATGAGAAACACTTATAAAATTGGGAAAAAGTTGTCACAATAGATGAGTCTTGGGTGTATTTAATGAGTGCAATAAAAAGAGATCCATTTATTATCATTAAAGAGGAGAAAAAATTCTTAAGACATGGTTCAAAGAATCTAAAGAAAGTTTTTCAGATTTATGATTGCTGGTTTTTCAAATAACGATAAATTAAAAATAAAGAGAGTGCAGAAAACTGTTAAGGTCAACTCCACATATTATCAGGAACATATTTTATACCCAGTTTTCATATATGAAATATTTTCTCTTTACCTACAATCCTGCTAATCAGTAGAACTCTGTCAAGCGAAACTAAGCAGCTATACATTTAAAATCCACTGCTAATTTTGTAAGGTTTATCCTAATTTTATTAACAGTTATTTTAAGTTAAGCTTCTTTCTTATCAATTTTAGTTTCAGAGTACAATTTCCTACTAGAATGTAATTTCAGAAATGCAGTGAATGCAAATGAGTGAGAGTACTATTTAAGTCGATGTTTCACCGACTTCGAGATAGAGATTCTGATTTCCTGACTAGTGCGCGTTTGCCTTTTGGCTACATCTATCTCTCTTAGATATTGCTATGCTCAGCCATACTTTAGGCCCTTGCTTGGCTTTGCCAGTTTAATTAAGATTTAGGGGTCAACTACTTAGAATTCTGATAGTTTCGGCTATACCTATACCTTCAGTTGGTTTTAGTTAAGCTTAGTTTAGTTTCATAATTATTTAAGTTCAAGCCAAGTGCAGGCTTAACTGTACGTTCCGAGTTAGGAACTGATTGTATTTATTCTAAGAAATAAAGGGTAATTAACCCTTCTTGAGTCTTACGTGTTTGTTCACACACTTAAGCGATTATTCGCTTGTTAGTGTTTGTGGGGTTCAAAGATTGAACATTGAATTAAATAAGAAATAACCCACAATTTCTTGGAAAAGTGGAACATGAAATGAGTATCAAGACCATAACCTACACACATATCCCTACTAAATCTCCTGATGTATCATCCATGGATTTTTCCTTTTATGGACTTTAAAAAGCCGATTGTCTAAACATCAACCTATAACCCTCCTTGGACTTCAGAAAACTGTTCAGGACAAATGGGGCAAAACATATCTTGTGATACTACAAAAGGCTTTATTGTCTTGGAATTTACAGTGCAGAAAGATAGTGAAGGGTTATCAAATGGAACGTTTAAAACACAAAAATGTTCAGTTAAGTATTTCTGTAGATACAGTGAAAATCATCTAAAAAATGTACAAACAGCCTCTGTAGTTTCATAGCTTCTGATAATGGGTAAGACTTTGCCACTTTTATAACAGTAACATTATAATTTTGTACTTTAGCAGTATGATTATAATTATCAAGTAGAAAGTTAAGCATGTTTTTCAAAGTCTTAATATATGTTATCTAATATTCTAATATGCTTTTTCTTTAGGCAATGGTTGAATCTATGAAACCAGGGTCTGTAATTGTAGATTTAGCTGCAGAAGCTGGAGGAAATGTAGAAACTACACGTCCTGGAGAGTTATATATTCACAATGGTGTAATTCACATTGGGTATACTGATTTACCCAGTAGACTTCCTACCCAGTCTTCAACATTGTACGCTAATAACATATCAAAATTCCTTTTATCAATAGGTTAGTAACTAAATTTCTTAGTGAAAATTTAGTGGAGAAAAACTAAAGCATATTTGAAATAAAAGTAACCTGTTATTATTTGCTGTTTCTATTTAATGTTATATGTATTTTTTTCCTTCTGAATGTTATTTTTTAATTTTTTAATGGGTAATTATGTACATGAATTATATATTAGATACACATTGTAATTATTTTCATGATGTATTAAGGTTCAGTGGCAATCTTGAGCAAAATTTTGGGCAGTTCAAATTTTGATTGCACGATTTTACAATCAGTTTTAGTTGTTATAAAATTAAGACAAAATTGGAAAGTCCAAGTGTGTGCATTATCTTAATATGGCTTTCATTCCAGTTTCATCAAACTTATTTTACTTAACTTTTGAAATTCAAATAGTTTGTTTTTGAATTTCAGTTTTCTGAGTTGTATTTTCTTTATTATAAATGTTTCGTATGTTATATTTTGTAGGTAGCAAAGATCATTTCAACATTGATTTGTCTGATGAAGTTGTTCGTGGGTCTATTGTATTACATGAAGGAAGGCTTCTTTGGCCTCCTCCTGTTCCCAAAGAAACAGCTGCTCCTGTTCCTGAAAAACCTGCTGCTGTTGCTAAAATTCAACCTCTAGAGCCTAATTATTTCAATCTGACATTTAAGGATTCACTTATGTACACCACTGGTAACTACAGTTTATGAATTAAAATTTATTTACTTACAGCAATATGTATTTCAACCATGCATAAAAAGTGATTTTGAAGTAATATAGTATCATAAACATATTTTTTATTTTAGGTTTATCCACTTTATTGGGCTTTGGAATGGTGTCACCAAATCCAGCTTTCACTACTATGATGACAATATTTGGATTATCAGGAATTGTGGG
Source organism: Stegodyphus mimosarum (assembly GCA_000611955.2). Taxonomy (NCBI): domain Eukaryota; kingdom Metazoa; phylum Arthropoda; class Arachnida; order Araneae; family Eresidae; genus Stegodyphus; species Stegodyphus mimosarum. The sequence continues at coordinate 101,250 of KK119210.1, read as the reverse complement.
TTGGTACATTAAAAATTTTGCTTTTGTTGTTGATTCTTTTCTTATTGATTTTTAAAATATATTTTTTAAATTATGTTTGAATTCATTCAGGTTTGAAATAATTCTAAGAATTAATATTTGGTGCCTTTTGAAGTGCTGTACATTTTTCTTATCATTACGATTTCATAATATATTTCCTGAATTCTTTTTATTATGTCAAAGCATTTTATGAAAATTTTCTTGAAATTCATCAATATTCAGTACCCAATGGAAACCATTTTTATTTTATAAAAGGAAAAATATGGGAGTAGATAAAAAAGAAAAATTGGAGAATCTATTCCATGAGCTAACTATTTATTCTAATTCTTGCAGTCATTACTAGTTCTAATTCAAAGTATTTTTTACTAAACTGATATTGAAATCTAAACCCTGTGGCATATGTAATGTCTCAGATACTCTGATTTAATTTCTTGAATAGTGTTCCTCGCATTTCCAACATATTAAGATATATTTAAAAATTTAAGTGGCCTATATGCAGAAAAGTTGCCTTTTGGTAAACATAGTTGACATGCAAAGTTTCTGGTAGTCCATTATTTTTTTGGTAAGTTCTACAATGTGGAATATGATTTTCCTGTAATTACCCCGAAGTTTTTCATCTCCCTGCAATAAAATTACTTTTCTATCTAAATGGTATATTACAGATATGCTTTACTTCTGTACACTCTTGTCTGCATCTCAAATCAAATTGAATGGTAGTTAGAAAATATTGTAGTAACATTAATATTGCACTTCTTTCTTTTTTTTTTGAATTTTATTGAGATGTTAGTTTTTAAAAAATAATTTGATATTTTTAAAAAAATTTAAAAAAAAATCTTGACAAAAATGCCAAAGTTTTTAAAACTGATATTCTTTTTGAGCTGAGTTTCATTAGTAAAGCTTTAGCTTTATAGTCTGATAACAATACACATTGCTTTTATTAAAGAAGAAAAATGAATCGTTTTTATGATTTCTTAAGTATTCATAATTTATTTATGGTAAACACTTCTTTTAGATGTTATATATAGTCTGAAACATTTTAATCTATTTAAGTAAAAACATTAACAGTTATGATATCCTAGTGAATAGAGAATTCAAATTTCATTGTACAAAAATCTTAAGTAAATGATATGTTATTCCATAGGTTATCATACGGTGTGGGGTGTAACACCAGCACTTCATTCCCCCTTGATGTCTGTGACTAATGCTGTTTCTGGCATTACTGCTGTTGGTGGACTACTGTTAATGGGTGGTGGAGTTCTTCCTCACACTATTCCTCAAGCACTAGGAGCTGCTGCAACATTTATGTCAACTATCAATATATGTGGTGGTTTTCTAGTAACTAAGAGAATGCTGGATATGTTTAAAAGACCAACTGATCCCCCTGAGTATAATTACTTATATGGAATACCAGGTAACTAGAACTGTAGCAGTTTGAATGTTAGTTTTTAATTGTTAAAATTATTTTAAAAAGGATATTCATAGTAATTTATAAAACAATTTTATACAAAAATAATTAAAATTTATTTTGCAAAGTGTTTATCTTTCAGACTTTGATATCTTTAAATCAATTAGATTGCAACTTTGGTTATTTTAAATGAAATAAATTGAGACCTAGAAAATATATTCTTTATTTAATTCTGTATTTAAATTAGAATTATTTTAATGTATAACATTCTTTTTATTTTCCTAATTTCATAAAGTTGGTAATTAGGGTAATTTTGATGTGGAAATCATAAAATCGAAGCTAAGAATTATGGTAAATTTTTATGTGTATATTTATGAAAGAACATATTTGGATCATATTTAATGATACCTTAATCATATATATATAATGCAATTATAAGGATTATTGTGGATGATTATAAAAACAACTGTGTTTGGAAAAATAAAAGAATTGTGTTTACTGGCTACTATTTTATTATCAACTAATCCCAAAAGAAAATTTAAAAATGCTTTTCTCTAAAATATTTTGATACTAAAGGATGAGGTGATTCTTCATTGCATATAAAATCTTAAAATTACAAGCATATGAGGAAGTTCCCATATTTTAAAAAAAAAAATAGTTTTAGTTTTATTGTTAAGTAGTGATAATTTATACATATACTCATTGCTATAAAAATTTGTGTACCAAGAAAGAGTTGTCAGAATGAAACAAAATTTTACATATGTAAGTACTACTTTGGTTTAGAAAATCAAAGAAAAAAGGATTATTTATTGCTGAAAAAAGTGCACATAAATGGAATTTTAGTATTATGTTGGACTACCACGAATGCATGATGTGATACGAGTGGGCATTGAGGCATACAAGTTCTGTATGGTGTCCTGAGACATCTCATTCCACAGTTGCAGTAAACATGCCTCTAGTTCGGCTAGTCTCATAGGTTGTCCAACTTGCCATCTCAAGTGATCCCAGATATGGTTGATTGGTGACAAATCTGGGGATCGAGCAGGCCAGGTAAGGGTGTTAATGTGGTGGAGGCAGTCTTGTGAGATTCATGCTGTGTGTGGCCGAGCTGTGTGTTGTTGAAAACGGGCTCCTGGGGCCCTGCCATGAGTGGCAACACATGTGGCTGAAGGATGTCATGAACGCAACTGGTGGCCTGTCATTGTGCTATGGATCAATCAATATTAGGGATGACCGTGTATCATAAGCAGTGTTTATGATACCATGTTATATATATATGTATCATAAACAGTGTTTATGATACCATTTATGATACCATGATATGTTTTCCGTACCATCACACCAACTGTGGGAACGATTGTCGCTGTAAAGCAAAGGCAGGATTGAGGCGTTCACCATGGGGCCTCCACACATGAACACAATTGTCATCTCTGGTCAAATTGAATCTAGATTCATCGCTGAAGATGACCTGGTTTCATTCCATTAAAGTCCAATCCTGTCGTGCACGACACCACTCCAAACAGAAGCGTCGATGGGTGAGTGTCATTGGCAGCACACCTAATGGGCACCGCAATACCAGATGTCCTTCAACCAGGTGCCTCGTGATGGTTCGGCTTAGTGGCTTAAAGAATAGATACTCATTTGTTAAATATGGATTTCATTTATTTCTGTTTTATTATTATTATTATTATTATTATTATTATTATTATTATTTGGAACAGTAAAGAACAGCTTAAAGGTATTTTCTGTTTGTCTTATTTTTTCATTATTAATTTCTAACATTTGTTGAGAAGGTTATTTTTGCTTCATCTAAGTCGGGAAGACGCAGAGGCCCATAATGAAGCTGCTGTCTGTGTTTGGATAGCAGCCAATGAGGCAGTTGGCTCTACACATGCGTGTCATATGATGTGACGGTCTTCTCGACGACTGGTCTGTCAAGGGCGTCCTGAACCTGGTTGATGTGTAAATGATGTCTCTTCTGTCTACTGGTTCCAACGCCACCTCGCAGTAAATTCATAATGGCCTACCTGATGAGCTACTCGCCAAGCTGACCACCCAGCTTCCATCACCCCGATGATTCTCCCCCTCTCGAACTCTGGCAGCTGCTGATATTGGCTTCGATGGCAGTGTAATGACATGCCTACCTCAGCGTTTCCGTAGCAAAAGATTGAGTACACTCAAACAAGCTCTCCTTGCCTGTCTTATGCTCCCAGAAGAACGAAGTTCACTGCCCTCTGGTGGCATTATGCAATGCACAATCATGCTGCATTTCTAATCATTTGCATATCTATCCGACATATACCTTCATGCCAAGTTTCATTACAATCCCACAATTATTTCTTGGTTCACAAATTTTTATGGCAATGAGTGTATATTATTCGAAAATAAAATGTGTAGTTTTTTAAGTAAGGGTAGTATGAGCTAGAATTATTGAAAGAAAGAATGACATGCTGATCAGCACAAACTTATATACTGTTTACTAATATAATTCTTTAAAAAATATTTTCATTGGATTTTAAAATTTAGCAGTTTTGACTGTCCTTAATTGAACATAATTATTCATGCTTTGATTTCTTAATTCATAGCTTATGTCTGAATAAATTTATATTTAAAATTGTAGATATTTACATATTTTTTATTGACCATTTTTAGCAAATGAAACTCTTATCAAATGTCAGTAATGCTTAAGAATGGGCATAAATTTTTTCCTGGCTCTATGTAACCCTGAGTAATCCTTAATCAACCAATTTAGTTTTTTCTTTTAAAGAAGCATGTAAGGTAACTTCTATTCTCTATTTTCCCCCTCGCACCTTAAAAAGAGATTAAACATGTCTTCCACAGAGTAGCAAGTGCTGGAGGAATTTTCAAAGTTATAGAATCTTGGCACTACCCTCCTCCCCCCAAAAATGCTTTTTAATGAATACACTATGGGATTTTATTGAACTTGGATAGACAATAGTAGTGCAATGTGATAAGATGTAAAAAGTGAATAGCCATTCTGGAAGGGGGGACTCCTTAGTTTGAAGATTTCAAAATTATACGCTATATATGTATTGTAGAGACATTAGGTTATTTTGAAACAAGAGACATGAAAAATGTGAAATGCCCTCACCGGGGCTCGAACCATGGACCTTTCGAATATGCACTGAGCATGCTGACCACTACACCACGAAGGCATGCTAAGAAAGTGGAAGAAATACCTTATAGTGTATGTTGTTTGTCTAAAGAGTGATCTGTTACTTCAAACTTTTATCGGAATGACTGGTGCAGGTTTCATGGTATCTTTCCAATTTTCAGGGTGAATAGGAAAATGCGTAAGTACCAAAGTGTAATTAAATCAGGAAGAAACAAAAATTCAATGCAAAATTTTCACACTGGAAATCAAAATTTTGCAACTTATCTCATGGATTGTACTAAATATGTTTTATAATTTTTTATAGGCTTTTATAAGAAAAACATTGTGTAAAAGCACATTCTCATTCTCAGTTTTATATGAAGTTTTTCTTTGTTAAATTTAAAATATTTGTATATTAATCACAAAATGATCTTTATCAGGTACTGCCTTTGTTGGAGGGTATGCTGCATTGGCTGCAGCAGGTTATCCTGAAATCCATCAGATGGCTTATTTGGGTTCATCTTTATGCTGCGTTGGAGCTCTTGCAGGCTTAGCTTCTCAAAAGACATCACGCTTGGGAAATGCTTTGGGTATGGTAGGAGTATCAGGTGGATTAGTATCTACACTGGGTGTTATGAATATTCCTCCGGAGTTTGCTTTACAGATAGCAGGATGCATGGCATCAGGTTAATAGTTTGATCAAATTTTAGTGATTTAATATATATATAAAGTTAGCTATTTTTATGAAATGTGTGTGGATAAAATATTAAATTTCTAGTAAGAGATAATTTTAGTAATCATATAGCTTTCACAAAATTTAATCATTTTTACAGTCGTAATTGTATAACATGTACCAAATATTTTCATGTGTCTGTTGTTTCACAATTTCTTTTCTGTTCCCCTCTTTTTTTTTTTCTTTTGCATCTGCATTATTTCATGCTTGTGTCAAAGTCTAGTTTATTTTCAAAATATTTCAAGTTTTTTTATGCTTTTGTATTGAAATATGAAATTAGTTGTAGAGTGACTTATATTTAAGAAGTGTGATACTGTATTTATATCCCCTAAAGATTGTTAATATTTTTTGTTAATTTTTTTATGAACATATCTCTCCTTCCTTCAGAATACAAGAGTGTTTTTGTAAATTTCATGTACTTAATATGAAAACTGTATGTTCTCATATTATTTCACTCTTGCAGAATATGCAAGATGTTAATGATTGTATATTTACATCAAGTTAAAAAGAAAGTGCTCTGCATCTTTGATTTTAAATTTAAATTTTAAAATTTAAAATATGAACATATTTCAAAGTCTTAAATTAAATATTGTTTTGTGTTTTTAATGCTGAAGTATCTCAGTATGTTTTTCTTAAAGGTTTTCCAAACCATATTAGTGGCTTAAAGAATAGATACTCATTTGTTAAATATGGATTTTATTTATTTCTGTTTTATTATTATTATTATTTGGAACAGTGAAGAGCAGCTTAAAGGTATTTTCTGTTTGTCTTATTTTTTCATTATTAATTTCTAACATTTGTTGAGAAGGTTATTTTTGCTTCATCTAAGTTAAGGATTTATATAAGCTTTAGGAAACTCTTGTAATGTCAGTTTTTTTCTTTTAGGTGGAGCTATTGGTTTGTATATTGCAAAGAAAATTGAAATCACAGATCTGCCACAGTTGGTTGCAGCTTTCCATAGTCTTGTTGGTATGGCAGCTGTGCTTACCTGTATTGCAACATACATTGTTGACTTTCCAATGTTTGCAACTGATCCTGCCGCAAATGCAGTAAAAACAGCTTTATTTTTGGGCACGTTTATTGGAGGAATCACCTTCAGTGGTTCCCTTGTTGCATATGGAAAACTTCAAGGTATAGTTTTAATGCTATTTTCTGTAAATCTGTTGAATATATGTGTTTGTGTGTGTAAGATAAATATATGTGAGATAAATATATCATGTAAGATAAATACATGTAAGAAATGAAGAATATGTGAAACAAACTTCTGATTTTAATTGGCAATAGCCCCTTTTATCCTTCATTTTAATTTGGATATTTCTCCTTTGTGTCCTAAAAATAGTAACTGTTTATAATATATCAATCTAAACGGCTTCATTTTGAAATTAATCAGTATCGTGCATTCTTATGTAATGTTGCAATGCAGATACATTTTAGTCAATCACAGAATAAGATTTCATTTGAAACCAAAGCCTTTGGAAACTCACTCGCTTTTTCTCAATGCAGTGGCATTTTTCCTCTCTTGCCTGCAGCTAATATCTAGTGGCTTACTTCTGTCTGTCATCCATAGTTATGTGTTAAGAGGTAAATAAACTTCCAAAAATGTGGAGTGAATTAGAATACACATCTCAAAAGCTAAGAGGTAACAAAGGACCAAGGCAACAAAGAACTGCATGAGGGAATTAAATGCTTTTACAAGAAAATGTTTTTATAAAATTTTAAAAGTCATATAATCTGGTATCAGTGATTTTCCACTTTTGTAGTTTATGCAAAAGATATTAAAATTTTAACTTGGGCTAATACTTGTGAAAAACTCTTTATAATAAAAATGAAAAATCATAGAATAATTAAGTGTGAGATGCAAGATTTTCACGAAATACTTTGTGAAGGTTAAATGCTATTGGGAGATGTTTATTTTTGGTTAGAAGAGAAGAAAGATAAGCAGAGCTATCAAATGATGTGGATATTCCAGGCATTATGACAACAGTGGCAAGTTATGAAAAAGGTAGTAAAAAAAGCCAAGTAAGGCCAAAAGTTAGTAAGTGAAAGAGCATTTGAATTGTATGATTAAATATGTAGAACAAAAGACAATAAAAAGTCAACTTTAGTAAAACAGAAAAAATATATATATATATATATATTTTCTCCAAATCAGCTTAGTAAGTAATGAACCAAGACAGTTATTTCAAAATAAATTTCTCTTTAAAGAATTGGAATTTTGTTTAAATTTTGTATTTTTATTACTAATAACTAAATTTTTGAAGGATGAATTTTACAAATTATTTTAGCATTTATGTACATTTTTATTAACTTGTCATAAAATTTAGGTTACTTTATTTAAGTCATGCTTTTATTGTAGTAGCAGGTATGATCCCAAAATTGTTCAAATTAATATGGGGTTAATGCTGTAATTCATGTTCATAAATTTTATTATAAAAACTTTTTTGTATGAAATTTTAATAAAAGTTAATTTGAATTTTTAACTTAATTTGTACTGTCCAGTTTTCATATTGCTTTTTTATATTACTTATGTTAACTCAGTTTTACTATTTCAGGCTGTTTCGTAATTATATTGCAGTACAACTCTGCTTCTTTCTGTTTGCTTTAGTATAAGATAGCCTTACATTAAATTAAATCTATTGCATGTATTTGCATAGATATGTTTTAGTTTTTGCTATCACTTTTTTAAAAAATAAATAGCAGTTGTATATTATTAATCTACAAGAATCATGTATAGTGCATGAAAATAATTAATTTCTCAAATCATGATTCTTGTGAAAATTTTAAAAAAACATTAAAACTATATTGATTGTTAGGGAGTGGAAAGTAATATCAAAGGGCCCGGGTTCGAGTCCCGGAGAAGCCTTGGTTATAACTGTTCGTCCCTTCATAGGAGGCAAAGGTGGCCCACATATTAGGTGAGCACCACTTCTGGCCTTAGTAGTGGCCAAGCCGAAGTTGGCTGCAGGCCCATCATTGGTTTAAATTATTGATTATTGTACAAATTTAAAACTAAAAATTTTTCTAATGATTTCAGGAATCTCTTTGGCTTAAATTAATTAAAAATCTAAGCACACAAAAGTTTTTTGTTTACTTTTTTATTAAGTACAAAATTTTCATTTAAGTTTTTGAAATCATTTCTATTTAATAATATTATCTAAATTATTTGAATAAATCTTAAAGCTGTTCAAAATGTTATATTCATTTTGTTGCTTTTCAATTTATGAAGTCATTTTAATCATTGTTGAAACATAAATAGTTGGGAGTTAGTTTAGTTAAATCGTAGAATGATAAGACATAAGAATAATTTCACGTTTTTCATTCCTTTGGTTAATAAGATAAAAATTGTATAACAATTCAGTGACTTATAAGAATTGCAAAAAATACAATATTGGAAAAAGTAATAATTTCAGTATTCTCTTTCATGATTGCAATATGTCTTTTGGTTCTTTTTTTCTTGAATTTTATAATTTTGTAAATAAAATTTTATTCAAGGAAGTTCTTGAAACTTCTGTATAAATATAATTAATTTCCTTAAATATTAGGCAAATAGACTGTGATATTCATATAACCTCTTGAAATAAATTTAGGACTTCTGAATTCTGCTCCACTGTTGTTGCCTGGACGTCATGCATTGAACTCTGGACTTCTAGCAGGAAATGTAGCTGCTATGGCATATTATCTCATGTCCAGCAGTAGTGCAGCTGGTTTAAGTTGTCTTGGAGCTACTAGTGCATTATCTATGATAATGGGAGTTACTTTGACAGCAGCTATTGGAGGTAAATTTATTTATTGTTTTTTATGAAATGAATTATTGTTATTATTATTATTGTTATATAATATTACTGTGTTTATTTAGATATATTTTTATGTTTAACCAATACTTCTTCATTTGTTAAGGGCAAGGAAAGCAATCATTGTGAATTTAAAATTTTATATTTGAATAGCCATTCTTTTATCTGGCATTTGTAATATGATGAAAAACATTCAAAGCTGTCCTTGAACAGCAACTTATGCATGCAAAAATTAAGGTTAGCTGCACAAGTGACAAGTTAAAAATAATGATTAAAAAAGTTTTTTTAAAACCATTTCTTGGAGTGGAAAATGTCCAGAATTCATTAAATTCATAACAAACATAAAAGTTATTAGGGAAAATTCAAAATACAGGTTTCAAAGGTACGTATGGTCAGATGCAGAACCACTAAAATTTGGTGGCTTCCTTCTTTCCACAGTATGATGGCCTTGCATACTTGTTCACAGATTTTCATTTTATAATAACAGGTATTTTATTTATATAATACAAAGTTCAAGATCTGGACTGATCAGGACTTCAGCATTTGTGCATTCTGAAATTTTCCTGATATCAGATCATCAGTTCAAATCTAGTAAGATGATATGTAAAAATTATAAAATCAGAAGTATGAAACAGTGGTTTATGAAATAACGAAGCATTTATAACCATTAACCAAAAAATGGGAGGAAGCTTAAGATTTTGCTTCATTAAACATTTCTTTCAATGTAAGTTGTTTAATTTGCTTTTTTTGGGGGGCTAATATTTTCTATTAAACTCTATAAATAGACATAATTTCTTGTTCAGTTTTGAAGTTCCATTGTTCAAGTCCTGTAATTGACGTCTTGAGAATTCGCACTAAATTGCCAATCAATTTTTTTTTTTTTTTGTTCTCATCTACCTCTCCGTCACTCTGTTCACTCCCAGTTGTGATATTATCTGGATTTAGAACCATACTACAGGTTTTGCAATCTGTTAGTGGATTGATGATTGGGGCATTGCCATCACAATCAAAAACTTCTGTTAAATAATCTTTATTTGTTATCACTTCACCACATTTCTTCACAAATTCTATTGATTAGAAAATTTCATTTTTTGTTTACAATATCTGGAAACCTTCAAAATCGTGGCTGTTATAAAGCAAGAGCAGTACATTACTATACACAATTGGCAATGTCTTATGAGATTCGCGACTAAAGGCATGTTCTGCTAAATTTTGTCTTGCTTCTATCACGCGCTGACGAGTTAAAACCTGAATCATATTAGTTATTTATTATATTTAAGCATATTTTCTGCACATGCTTAAGGCTTGTCTGAGTCTGGAATAAATTAATTCCCACATGTACTTAAAGCTTATCCAGGGCCGGCACTAGTTTGCAAATTGGTGCAGTCTCCACAGGTCCTAAACTCTAGTGCCAAGCACGTGGCTAAATTCTAAAAGTTTTGATACCTGTTAATTTTATCCATGTTAAAAGTCAAACAAATTAAAATATTAAACTTTTAAAATTCAGTTAAAGAGTATCCTGTCTCTATTAAACTCTTTAATTTACATTTTAAAGACTAATTTAAATATATCAATTTCTATATAAAAAA
>KK119210.1:44443-89631 GCA_000611955.2 Stegodyphus mimosarum | reverse complement strand
AATAATCATTCATAGTAGCAATCAACTTTCTTCTTGATGGTTTAACGCATAAGTATTCCATTCCATCCCCCAGGGCGGCCTCCTTAGCCAGTGCATCCGCCCTCTCATTACCGCAATGCCCAATGTGTGCTTTGATCCAATGTAGATATACTGAATGTTTTTCATAAGCTTTGTAATAAAGATCTTTAATATTTTCCAATAATTCGTTTTTTGGCTCTGGCCGGGAGAGCGCCGCTAAGACTGAAAGTGCGTCTGAATATATGTGAATACAATGTCTGTTAGCAAGTCCTTTTACAATCCAATTCAGGGCCTCTTTTACAGCAATAATTTCAGCCTGATATACTGAGTTTTTCTCTTTCATTTTAAATTTCTGCGAATGTATTTCCAGTCCATAAAAATAGACAACAAATGCTGCACCGACGCCCTTCTCGAAACCAGAGCCATCAGTATAGATTTCAATCTCTTGTGGTCCCAATTTGTTACAATCATAGTTAATTCTCCGAGCTTCTATCGGCGAAATATTTTCAGAATTAAAATATGTAATGTCTTCAGCACATATGACAGTGTCATTATATGTCATAGACTCATTTAATTTGTTTCTGAGTAGAAATTTATCATAATAAAATCGGTATTGAATAGATAGAGGGGGTACACCGGCTAAAACACACAGAACCTCCGTCGATACTGTTCTAAAAGCTCTAGTAATAGCCAATAACCAACCTCTCTGCAAAGAATCCAATTTCGATCTCAGTCGAACTAGCTCCCCTGCTCGGACACCCCATGCTCCCACACCATATATGATCTTTGGCAAAATGACATTGATATAAATCTCCCTTAGGGTTGCGCTCTTGTTTGCCAGAGTGCTTGAAGTGAAAGTATTTATGTAAAAAGTTAAAACTTTTTCTATTTTTCTCTGTACTTCTTTAAAATGAGATATAAAATTCAGTTTTTTATCCAGAGTTACTCCCAGGTATTTGATTTCGTCCTTAAATTTAACATTCTTACCTTTAAACTTTATCCTGGGAGGTCTAGTTTGAGCACCACCTCTTGGGAAGAATATTGCATTTGTCTTTTCTAGATTAAAATGAATCTTTTGCCTTACACTCCATTGATTAAACAATAGATCAACGTGTTTGAATCTTTGTTCCAACTTTTCCAGGGAGTGATCATAAATTAAAACCATAACATCATCTGCAAAACAGATAATTTCTGTATTTGGGAGTTCAACAAGAATCTCGTTGATCATGAGGCTCCAAAACAGGGGAGCACTGCAGGAGCCCTGTGGGCATCCTTTCTTAATCTGGTATTGTAAATTAAATTTATTTGTGCTACCTTGGTAAATAATCCTTCTGTTATGCAAATAGTCCTCTATTAGAAGGTACAAATTTCCATAGACTCCGATCCTCTTGAGTGTATAGAGAAGTTGAGGCCATGTGATTGCAATACATGTTATATATTTTAAAATATATAACATGTATTTTAAAATATTTTGGAATAGGGATATATCACCAGTGTTTTTGTTTTTGTTTTTGTTTGTGTTAGATGGGCCTGTCCTCTTTTAGCCATAAGGCCGTTTATTCGGCTAGGGGGGCTGAGGACTTTGCCCTTTACATTACATTACATTACATTACATTACCTGTTAATTTTGTTGCTTGGCACTTCTTTAAATTCTAAAAATTTTGCCTTCTCTTAATTCTGCCGCCTGTGCAGCCACACGTCTGTCGCAAGTCCTGGACTTATCTAAATGACAGATCAGTTATTCTCAATTCAAACAGCATTAAATGTAATCTTTTAGCTTACAAGTATCATTTATAAATTCTATTTTTTACATATAGAAAGAAATTTCTGTTAAATTTCTCTTCCTCGCACTTTGCAGCATAGTTAACTGAAGTCTAATCATTGCCAAATGTAATGTTAATATAAAAGTTTACCGTGCTCTTTGGCATTCAGTTTTTAATGTTTAACAGAGAAATTGTTTAGACGTAGCTGCTTGAGTCATGTCCCAAGCTGTCATGTATTGATAGTCATGCAGTGATAAAACCAAAAACTAATAATGATTCTCCAGGTTGGCATTAGGGATATGAATTAATCAGAAGATCTAAAATCAATGGCATTTCTATGTAGAACATTTTGGTTTTAGATGTATGCCAAGCAAAATGGCCGTTATGGAGCCAAATTATTGATCATACAGATATATGCTGATGAATGGTCTTTTCTTCACTACGGAGGTATTATTCACTTTAGTGTCGAATTGAAATTAAGAATCGGGATTCTCCATCTCCTTTATTGCTAAAAACTATCAAATGTGCATCTGTAAAACGTATACACACAAACACACACAAAAAAAGTTGCTGTGGTCTAGCAGCCTGGATTTTAGATCATTCTGGATATTGGATGCCCCAATTTTAGATTTTATACTGTGTATGAAAAACCCAAGTGAAATGCCAAAATAATGAATCTATGATTGTTTATAAAAAAACATAATTCATTGTATATATTTTATATATATATATATAAAAGACACTGTTGTGAAATTAGTAAAGTTTATATTGTGTTACTAGTTACTTGTGTGGCTGACCATCTAACATAATTATTATAAGGAAGAAGAATTATATAAACATTTTAATTAGTTAGGGTAATTTTATGAATCCAGCCAGTAATTTGTAGTAGTAAAGATGGAGAATTGTATTTATTGCTTTTAAATTGCTTAGTTTGTTACTACCAGGTAGCTAGGTTAAATTTGAAAGAAAATTTTAAAACTTGCATATTACTGGAATGGCAACAAACTGGCATATGGAAGGTAAAATATTTTATTTGGGTAATGACAGCCAATTTCTTTTAAATCACTGGGTTTGTTGATTAAATTTAAAAGGCAAATACCTTACACTGCACAGAGCGACAATAGATTTCTTTTAAATTGTTGAGTTTGTTAATCAGAATGTTATAAATTTACACTGAACGCAAGATAAATAAACTGTTGAAATTTTCGTGGCTGTGGGTGTGGCTGTTTTTACATAGAGTGGGAAAAAAATATACATACTTACAAATTCATTATTTAATAATTGAGAATACAGTCTATTAGTTAGTATTTGAAAATGCTGTAATTTATTTGAAACTATGTTTTAATTTATTTGGAGAGAATACATATCAGAAGATTAATTCAGTTTCTATTATGAATAGAATAGCTAAGTGTCCCCCCAACCCATTTAGATTAGAATATTTTATTGTAGTTTTATAGTAAATTAATATATAATTTTATTTTTCATTTTGTTTTCAGGTGCTGATATGCCTGTTGTCATCACAGTATTAAACAGCTACTCAGGTTGGGCACTTTGTGCTGAAGGTTTTATGTTAAATAATAATTTAATGACAATTGTTGGGGCTCTTATTGGTTCATCTGGTGCCATTTTATCATATATTATGTGCAAGGTTTGTTTTTATTTATACTTGCATCATTTGTTATTTTTTAATTGCATCATTTTTTAATTAATTTAACAATGAAATAAATATGAACTGTAATTTTCATTCAGAATTTTTCATTTGGTTTACAATTTTAGGCCATGAATAGGTCTTTACCAAATGTAATTTTGGGTGGTTATGGCACTTCAAGCACTGGCAGTGGTAAACCTATGGCTGTGACTGGAGTTCATACTGAATGTGATGTATCCCAAGCAGTGCAGATGATCAAAGAAGCAAAAAATATTATAATTACACCTGGATATGGGTTGTGTGTAGCAAAAGCACAGTACCCACTTGCGGAGATGGTAAAGACGTTAGTTAACAAGGGAAAGAAAGTGCGTTTTGGAATTCATCCTGTTGCTGGTAATTTTTTTTTGGATAAATTATATATTTTGTTTTAGTTTGAGAAACAGCAGTGCAAATATTAAGCAGTTATTTAACACCTCAGAAAAGGGTATTGCTTTTATCTAGTAGATTATATCTGTTGCAGATAAAAATCAAGAACTGATGCCAGATGATGAGATCTAAGTGTAATAAATAAATAAAATACATTTATCTTCCCTATTAGAATAGTTATTGCACATCAGTATACTAAATGAATTTTTGAAAATTCATTTTATCTGCAGTTCTTTATAACAATTAGCAAGTTATTTTAACACCTCTGGTGTAATAAATAAGATGTATTTCTAGTGTCATATAATATGTTTAGTTGAAAAGTTTTATTTGCAGGACAAATAAAATATAAAATTAAAAAAAAAAAAGTTCAGAAAATTAAAGCTGAAAATAAAAATTTTAGTGCATTTTTTGTAATTTCAAATAAGAATTAAATAAATTGTTTTCCAAAGGTGCAAAAAGGTATGTTAAATTTCTAAAGGTTTATTTTTAAGTATATTTTGATGTTAATAATAATACATATCCATAATATATATCCATATTTTTAAATTTCAAACTGCTCTTTATGTCACCATTCATAAAAATGTCTGCTTCGAAAATGAACTACTGTTACTATTATTTTTCACTTGAGTCTTTTTTTTTAACACCCACAGTATTTTTTTTCTATTGTTTAATGTACAGTATATGCCACTATAATGTGTATAATAATTTTATATATATAGGACGTATGCCAGGCCAGCTGAATGTTTTATTAGCAGAAGCAGGAGTGCCATATGACATAGTACTTGAAATGGAGGAAATAAATGATGATTTTAAGGAAACTGACTTGGTTCTTGTCATTGGAGCTAATGACACTGTAAATTCTGCAGCTGAAGAAGATCCTAACTCTATTATTGCTGGCATGCCTGTTCTTAAAGTTTGGCTTGCAAAACAGGTAATGAATTAAATAATGCTAGAGATTTTTTAAAGTTATTTAGAATAATTACATATAAAATATATTACTGCAGCTTTTCGAAAGGTTTAACTCTAATATTAAGCAGCTCCTCTTTAGTATATGAAATACATGGTAAAGTTCCTGAAGTTACTCTCAGGGTAAATCCTAACTCGTAATACAGCTAAGCATTAACTTTTGCAGCTGATTCACTACTGAACACCCCAACCCCCTGACCTACATACATACACTGAAACTTGGCCCTGGAAGAGCCGGCTATAGAGATCCGAAAATGCACCCCTGCAACTCCCAGAAAGCTGCCAAGCCAACAAGAAACCACCAAATACTGCCAATCTGGTGGAAAAAAACCATTTACAAGGCCTATTTAGGAACATAATTGCCACAACTCGCACTCCAGCCAAGTTTTCTTCATAATTCCAGTGCTACCTCACTCTGAATTAAAAAATCCACCGTCCGAACCCCAAATACAAGAACATGCAACAATAAACTAGCCTAAACACAAAATAAGACCAAAAAGCACCAATCCTAAAACAAGTGCTAAGCAAGATAAATTAAGAAAACAACACCACAATAGAGAAAAACAAAATACAACCTGAAAGGATTTAAATATTTACATCATTATATATAATGTTAAATGTACACAATGCCAAATTTTGCAATTCTCAGATTTTTTTTTTTTAATGAGCAAGACAGGTTGCCGTGTAAATGGGGAGATGAAACCTCCCATTTTCACAGTGATCTGTTTCTGTTAAAAAAAAAAAAAAAAAGAGAGAGAGAGAATTTTACAAATTTGTCATTGCTTATAGCTTTGGCATTGTGCACATTTAACTTTATATGTATTGTCATTGCACATCTGCTCGTGATGTGATATCAGTAGCTACCATTATTAGGTTAATGTCACTCTGTTAAGAGAAAAGTATCTTTTTAGCGCCAAAAGTGATATTAGTCTTGATCCTCATATTTTTGCCCATATCACTTTTCAAGTTCTTGGCAAGTTTCAAGTTTTTAAAGAAAAATATATGACAACTTCAATAAAAGAAATGTTGTCACCAAGTTTTATCACACTCATTATTTTTAAAGAAATAAGATAGCTTTTTTGCCTGTCTTTATTGAATATTGTAAATGATATATTTATTTTGCTAGGTTTACTTATAATCAGGTCTTGCTGTTGAGAAAGTAAAATATTAAACGTTAGGTAAAACTATTGCACGTTTTGTTATGGAAACAAGAAATAAAAACCAGACTAAATATCTAGTGCAATTTGATCTTTATTGATGTAGTTTTTAGAATTTATGGATTGATTTTGTAATCATTATACTATATGAAGAGAATTTCACTAAATGTGAAACATGTTACTATCCCCCTAAATAACTCAGAAAGAAAAATGGTGATTTTTTGGCATAATTTTGAATGGACCTGTAGAGCTTCACATCTTTGACGAAGGTTTTACTACTCGTTAATAGTGTATGTGGTGACAGCGATGCTCATGAGACCGATAAGCAGACTGAATCACTCTCAGTTGTTCTGCTTGGTATACGGACAGCTATTAAAGAGGATCTGCTGACATCTTGTGCAGAACTGGTGTATGGTATAACTTTCAGGCTGCCTAGTGCATCTGCACATTATCAAGATAAGTATTACATAAGTTAAAACCTAAAATCCTGTACACATATATACTTATACTGCTGGCCACCGTAAATGCAACATCCTGAAGGAAGCATGCAAATAACATGAAATTTACAACATGCATTAGCGGAGGTGAGATATGTAAATGATTAGAATTTCATCGCAGATGCACATCACGCGTGCCTGTGGTGCCACTTCAAAGTACTCTTTAAGGCTTGGAGTTTTCGCCGATTTCAAGTTCAGCAATTGTGTTTTTCTTGTGGTTTTTTCAAAAATTGTTGTTTTAAAAAAAAAAAAAAAAAAAAAAAAAAAAAAAAAAAAAGATCAATTATGCCTTGTAGTAAACAACGATCATCGTTTGATCAAGTATCCAAGTTCGACAGAAGAAGGATAGTGGCCTACCAAGAGCGTGGACTATCTTTCAGGGAAATCGGTAGTCCTGTTGGACGAAACCAAACAACTGTAATGCGGATATGTGACCGTTGGATGCAGGAAGGTACGACGGATTGACGTGTTCGATTGTATCCACCTCAGTGCACCGCTTCACGTGATGACAGGAACATTGTGCGCATGGCAGTGACTTATCTCTGTTGCATCACAAACAATAGCACAGCACATTCAGTCTGTAACGCATCATCCAGTGTCTGCGCATACCGTTCGACGCCGTTTACAGCAGAGTGGTCTGTCCGCAAGACGGCCATTGCTTCGTCTACCCTTGATGCAGAACCACAGACGTCTCCGCCGCCAATGGTGCGATGAAAGAAGGATGTGGACGGCAGAATGGAGTTAAATTGCTTTACTGACAAGTCACGCTTCTGTCTGCAACACCACGATGGTCGGATTCGAGTCTGGAGACACCATGCAGAGAGGATGCTGTTGTGTTATGCACCACCACACTGGTCCTGCACTGGGTATTATGGTATGGGGCGGTATTGGATATCACCCTCGCACTCCTCTAGTACGCCTTGCCGGTACTTTAAACAGCCAGCGTTACATCTCTGAGGTGTTGGAGGCAATTGTCCTTCCTTACCTTCAGGGCTTGCCCACAGCCATATTTCAAGAGGATATTGTGTGACCACACGTGGCACGCATTGTTCAAGGATTCTTCGTCAATTGCCAGATTGAATTGCTTTCCTGACTGGCTCGCTCTCCGGATCTTTCGCTGATAGAAAATATGTGGTCCATTGTTGCTGAACGATTGACCCAGATTACATCCCAAGTTGTCACACCAGATCAACTTTGGCAATGTGTGGAAGCTGCTTAGTCTGCTGTATCCCCAAAACGCATCCAAAGTCTCTTTGACTCAATGTGGGGCAGTGGTGATCTCCAACAATGGCGGCTACTCTGGCTACTGATTGTGGAAGGAACCACACTTCACAGAAGTCTATAAATTTAATCATTTGATGCTTGGTCAACATGTTATCTATTAAATAAATTTTGTTGTGATATGTCTTGTCTTTCTTGGCGTTGCAATTTGGGTGGCCGGCAGTGTATGTATCGATAAAGTAAAACCACTGCTGTGCGAGCCATACTCCAGTCCACACAAAGTCTTTACCAGAACGAACAAAATGTTCACAATTGAAATAAATGGCCTCAAATCTACTGTGTCTGCAGACCATGTAAACCAACCTATTTGCTTTTTGAACTCTGTTTTACCTGAACTGAAGCCAGATAGAGACTTAAAGACAGTTCAGCAGAATAAATCTGATCTAACGAATTCTAAGACATGAACTGTCACAAGATCAGGAAGGTATGTTCGCTTCCCAAAGAAACTTCCTTCTTATATTACAATTTAAAATTTTTTGAAATTTGCTTTTTGACGTATTTATTACAATTTCATTTTATGTATGAGCATTAATACCTTGTCATATGTTGAATCGCATTTTGATTTCTTCTAATTTTGTTATTAAAGAAAAAACAAAACTTGACTCGCTGGTCCTCTGAAATATTTTATAATTTTATATCATTCTTTTGAGTTGCCAACAAAGGAACTGGCGGGTTGGGGCACTGTGGTGATAGCGATAAAGAGCGCACCTTGCACCAGTGCTGCTTCTGATAAATACGGCAGTTCTAAGGAAAAGATTTTCGAGAAGCGCAGAGGAAAAATAGAGACTGGCTGTTGAGGAGTAGTAGGCATATCTTGTCCTGAAATAAAGATTAATTTTTATTGTGTATTATGTCTAGTTAAAGCTTTGGTTAATGCAGTGAGAATGCATAATGTGATATGGACATCGAGAATTGGATAGAGACCACTCTGATTTCTACATATAATAATGGCATTAGGACTTCTTTCTATGTGCATTAGCTCACATTTTATATTCATGTACATTTGTTTTTACTTATGAAAATATCCATTTACCCTTTGAGGACTGGCGCGTGAGAATGAAGTGTAGCCATGGGACCGAACCTCCGGGAATGGAACGTTGTCATCGGCCCATGCATTTTCATCACTTAGCCTACTTTTACAGAAAAATTCATATAAAATCAGCATTTTAATATAATGACCTGAATTTTTGAAGTTACGCATGTAATATACTAATTATTAATATGTATTAATATAAAGAATACCGCATTAATAGGAATAAATGAAACATGCAAAATACTAAAATTATATCTATGAGTATGAAAACAGATACTATACACATGAAAATAAAATTACAAATACAAAATATAAAAGAAAATTAAACAACAATTATCTGTAGGTAATTAAATTCCAATTTAATAATTCTGATGTGTGTGGAATAATTCAAAACAAGAATTGACCCATAGGACAATGACAGTTTTTTTCACCGAGCAAGTAAGATGCATCACGCATCAGGAAAGCTGATATCTTTCCCCTTCTTTAATAATGCTGTAAAGTTACTTTTCAATTAACCAAGAAAGTCTATGTTAAGTTTTAAAATAAATTTTAAAAAGGACAACTAGTCTGAGTAACAAAGTAGACAAACATGCTGGTGTCCCCTTTAACTTAAACAGCTGTGATTCCCAGTTTGTTTATACCAATAAATCTATCAAAACCAGAAGCACAGAACAGAAACTGATGCTCATACATGAAGGTCAAAAGCCGCATGACTTAACCGATGTGAAAACCATTAACATTTAGCCCCATCTACTGGCATTTAAAAATTAAAAAAATCATTCCATTTTCAAGTTACGCATATGTGATGCTGGGCCGAAGAGATCGATCGGAGCTTGTCGCGTATATGTAACGCTGGGATAGTAAGAGTTGAATCGTTTCATTGCATATATGCGACGCTAGTCCTGAACGGGTTAAATGGAGTGGCCGGTCAAGTCTCTTGGTATGAATCTCATTAAGTGTTAGTGAGGTTTGTTAGGGAAGAGAGTTGCATTTTAGTCAGCTTTTACCAAATGCTATTCTGGAGCTCCTCAATTCCTTGGGCAGTTTCATAGAAAACCTGAAAATTTGGTATAAGTTTCAGTGGTTTTAGCTGTCCCAATTTAGGTGATTACTGATTTTCTTCTGTGTTTCATCTGATTTCTTGTTTTGTTTAAAATTTCATATGATTTTATGTACCTTGATTTAACCCTCTGAGCTACTTGACCACCTTATTAATAATGAAATTTTCTGTTATTTAATATGTATTAAATTTGTTACAGGAAATACTTTTCTTATACTCTTTAATGATTTAAATATTATAAGAATAAAAGGTTATGAAAACAATAAAATAAGCAATTATACAAATCAAATCAATAAATATTATTTAAATGCAGCTTTTCATCAGTAGGTCAAAGCTGTGCTAATGGTTAATATTTCATTATTTACACATAAAATCATGATTCTTGGTATTTGGAAACGGCTTGATTTTTTTTCTGTATTGTTTATAAAAGAATAGCAAAGCAGGTTTCAATAATATGATAACATGGCATCGTACCATTATGTGTATGGGAGCAGATATGTCTGAAAACGTGAAACTTTTGTTGATAGTCATTTGGCATATATTAGTCAGTGAGTACAAAGTAAAATCAAGGCTATTAACCCTCTAACCGGCCAGGGTTTTCGCTAAGAAAGCAAAAATTTCCCAAAACTGCTACCAAAAAAATTTATTTTCTTGATTTAATGTAAAACATTTCCTGGCATTTTATACCTGGATTTATGTACTTTTAATGTACTGCCTTAATTTCTTTAATATATTTTAATATGTACGTATATATATATGTTTGTACAGATATCACAAAAAATATTCTAGGCCGTATATATACAGCCTAGCCGGTTAGAGGGTTAGTGGCATTTTCTTGTAACTAATGGTTTTATGTATTTTCAGAAATATTTTAAGAATTTGTGATCTTTTGCCTTAATTGTGCCTGCAGAATAAGTAAAAAAAAAATAATTAAATACTGTTTTAAAAATCGTATGTAATTTGATTTTTCTTGTACTGTTTCATGCAATACATTTGAAATGTATACCATTTGTCATTGTTATTTTTTTGATTTGGTGGAAAGACTGATAAGTGTAAACAAAAAATATTTGTCTCTGTTTACAAAACAAGAAATTTACAAAAACCAATTTTTGTGGAAATATGCTTATATATATGTTTAAATCATAAATGTTCAAAATTATGATGCTTGTTTTTTAATGAAAGCAAAAAATTTGCCACTATTCTCTACAGAAGATAAGATGAATTATGTAATCATGTTTAATGCATTTTTCATGGTGGTGGGGGGGGGGTCTCCCGTGAATCCCAAGGCGCTGTAGACCATTTTTGCGATTTATTATTCTTCAAACTGTTATAGTAACAACATTAAAAATTTGTCAGTATCGATACTTTTTCTTTCCTAAAATAAAATCTAATTATATATTTTTACATGTCGTTTGGTCACCAGTAAACCCCGCTGTAGTCAGTGGGTCAAAATTAAAAAAAATTACCAATAATGTTTTATATGAAAGTGCCCTCATTTCATTTAAGAATAAGTGACTGCCTTTATTAAATTTACTATTTAAAATTAGGCCATTATTTAAAAAATAATTTCTCTCCGTATGTTTTTATCAATTAAAAATTATTTTTATCTAAAAAAATTGTATGCAGTTATTACAAAAATTTTCAATCTTTGAAATTGTAGGATTGGCACCTCTTAAGTTTGCATTTCCCCCCTTTTTTAATGTCGTTATGAAAAGTGACCATAACTCAGTACTTTTGCATTAATTTTTTTTTCCTTCCAAAAAACAGAAATTGTGCTTTGGAAACCTTTTTTTTTTCAATGCATAATAATATTTGTGTTTCCTATTTTTATACTTCATTATCTTGTCCTTATGAAGCATACCAGGTTTCATTCCATTTTAATTTATGAGATTTTATGTGTACAGAAAATGGTTCATGTATGTGTCTCATAGTATAACTATTAAATTTATAATTTGCCTAATTATTTATTCAATTAGGATAATTATTATGAAATTTTCGCCATTAGATGTATTTTTTACTTTTTTATAGAAGTACCATGATTTCACAGTTTTGAACATTTTTTAGCAATAAATTTTCTTCATTAATAACACTAATGAATTTTTTGTAATTTCTTGCAACATAAATAATTATAGATTGTTTATTTTCAAATGTGCTATAATTCTAATTTTTTAGGTTATTGTAATGAAGAGAAGTTTAGGAGTTGGATATGCTGCTGTAGATAACCCAATTTTCTACAAAGAAAATACTGCAATGTTACTTGGTGATGCTAAGAAAACTTGTGATGCATTGCTCAACAAAGTTTCAGAAGAGCTTGGATCTTGAGTTCTGCTGTTGGAATAAATTTTGTTGATAAAATAAATATTAACGCAGTAAAGTTAAGGCTGAATGTGAAAGTCTAATTTGGCCTTTCCTTTAACTGATTTATTGATGCATTATGGCAACTCATGCTATTAAAGATTGTTTTTATAACTCATGATCAATCACATGGTTTTACCATAGAAATAATATAAAAATAGAGGGATAAAACATTTTTTTAATGTTTAAATTAAAAATAAGTACAAATCATGTTTTTAAAAATACATAAATGAAATTTTAATATTTTTTTTATTATTATTTAAGGCATACATATTTTTATTTCTAACGTATTTATGCTGAACAACATTTAAAACACATTTTTTCCCTCCAAATACGTTTGAATTTCAAAGTATATTCATTGATAATGTTGAGATGTTTTGTATCTTCAAAAAATGATGCATTTTATGGAACTTATCATGTATGATTTTTACATAAAGGGCAAAATATATTTGACTAAAATTTGTCTTTCATAATGTAATATAGGTGTCAAAAATGTTTTGTTTTCTTCATTGATAAATACAAGTATTTTTAAAGTAACTCTCTTCACTGTGCATTTAGTTAAATTGTTTATTACACTGAATAAACACAAGCGTTAAATTGCTTGTGTAATAAAATTGTAATATGATTTATTTGTTTCATTAAATTGTAAAATCCATAATTTTTTAATTAATTGAAGTTATAAAAATCAAAAATTGGCTGATTGATTATAATTGGATATTTTAAAAGAAATTTCAAGGGAATAAATGTATTTAAATGCTTTCCTATCATAAAATTTAATTATAATGGTACATTTTCATATTTAATCTATTATGTGCATATGTAATGTATACTGGTATTAAATATTTGAAACGTGATGTGTATCTACAAAGTGCAAAAAATATTGTATGAATTTGAAATTCATATCTATGAAAAATTATTGTTCCAAATATTTTTATAGCATTATGCCAATTAATAATGCTCTCCCTTTTTTTGCATGTTATTCATATGCTTTTTTAATGATGTAGGACATTTTATACTATTTTTAATATTATTTTGTGAACATTGTGATATTTTCAGTCTGTCAAATATTTTTGGCACTGTAATTAAAGAAAGCTTAGGAAGCGCTTTTTGGTGTAAGACAACATTATTTTAATTAATGTTTAAGATACAATGACCATATTTTAAAATCGAGGAATAAATGTATATTTAGTATTCAAGATAAAAAATCTTTAGAATGACATTTCTTCATTAATTCAAATTATGTACATACTGGTATTTGTGCATGAAAAACACACATGCTTTATTATAGTTAAAATAAGCAGATGACACTGGCCCTGTATTTCCTGTTGAATTATATTCATAAAAACATGGAAATAATTTCAAACATTATGAGATGATGTTTGAAATTTCAATGAAGAATTTTTTTTTGTTATAGTAGGAGAGCTCCTTAGTGTTACTCATTGCACTAAAAGGTGCCAGTGTTTATTTTTATTATTATTTTTTTATAATCCACAAAATCTAGCTTTCAGAATTTTCAGCATTTTATTTTCCAGAAATTTCAATTTTAGAAATCTAGAAATAAGTATAAACTAAACAAATTAAGAAGTTTTAATTTTTTGTACATTTCCACTTCAAACCCACCAACAAAAATCTATAAAATATACTGTAAATATAAAATATGTGCAAAATTTATATACTAAGTATTTTTCAATGTATGATGGTATAAATAATCTAGAAACTACTTGAAATTTATATAAATTTTAGTATACCATAGTTGCAACATTATATATGGAATATAATGGGCATATTATGGCACATTCTTGAGAATATCAGAAAAAATGAATTTAATTTTATTTAAATGACTAATTATTAAGTCTTACAAACCATCAAAAGGATGCCGCTTCAAACCCAAAACTGTGCATAATGTAACCACCAGATTTCTTGCTTGGAATACATAAAAAATGCTCAAAGAACAGTATCTCTATAAAAGAAAAGTTTGACATTATATCTGATGCATGAAAAAAAAATTTGTTTTTCCCCTTGCACCAGATATTCATACTTTTCTTTTGTATTTATCTCAAAAACTATGGGTTATGCAGGTACAGGTCTTCAGGCATTTTCTTATATATTTCAAATGAGGCATGTGGTTTTGCAGAGTTTAGCTGGGACACCCTGCATATTACCTCAGAATTGTTTTATACTGTATCAAATTTTTGAGAAGCTGCATAGTCAAAGGTTTGAAATATGGTAAGAGAAGCATTTATATTAAATTCCAATAGTCTTATTTTATCATTTTAAACTAAAATAAAAATGCTGAAATGGAAATCAGGAAAAATTTATTATTTTATACTGTTAATGAAATAATGATGTAAAGATCCAAAACTGGTTTCTTGAATCATAATTAGTTTTTAATATATAAATGATACTTTGCTTTATTAAGATGAGTAAATGACATATTTTTAATTTTTTTAAATCCTTGATTGAATTTTTTATAATATAAATGATGGAAGTACCTGTAGTGGTACTTCGGTATATATCATTAATCCATTCCAGATCTTTGGATTTATACCAAATGAACTTTTTTATACCAAATGAACAAAGGGACAATAATTGTTCTGTTCTTATGAAAATTTACCTTGTCAGGTCCATTCTCGAACCTGGCCCTAAGACCTCCTCGGGATGATTTGGAAATGTGACATAATTTGGTTATTCCCCAAGACAACAGTTCGCGATAATTTTGTTACGACTTGTTTGAGCTACATTGAGATGGTACTTCTATAGAAAGTTTTTGATATTCATTTGCCATCAGAGGTAGCTGTACATTTACTATTATGTTTTTGAGCAAAACTGATTTTAGCATTGTTTCGATAGAGGTAAACAAGAGTATTGAAATGCATCATAGTGTATGCAGTATGATTAATCAAATTTGAGTCATTTTTTTAAGCAAAGAATTTCACACCCAGATAGGTATCCCAAGTTGGACTTATTCTAAAGTGAACATATACTGAGGTACCACTATATTGTTTTTGACAAAAATATTTATTGAAATGCATCGTATGTGTTGTTTATTGTCTTTCCTGCATCCTATTTAATTTAATTGACATTTAACATATGTAACTATTTTTTAAGAATGCTATTGAAACTTAGATTTAATAATTTCTTTACATTGCACTTTAGTTTAAAGAACTATATGACACATTTAGTGAAATGTACAGATAATGAATATTCTTCAAATAAAATCTGCGTTTAATGAAATGTATTTACATACTGTGATTTTAGTGACATGTATTATAAATTAGAAAACTATTATTTCTTTCTTCAAACTTTGTCCATCTTATCTTGTAAAAGACAGTTGTACACAAAATGATCAGAATTCAAATAAAATATCTAATTTAATTATTCAATAATTTTTCCCGTTAAAGCAAGAATATTTACATAATAAAAAAATTAACATCTATGATTTTGTGTTATCCATTCTTTCTTATGAAATTTAATAATACTCCACACATACATAATAAATATTTTAATTTGATGACTGAATGATCGTTTTACTACCTGTAATTGTCATTAAAAAATCATTTTTAAAATTAAAGAAGTTTTGTTACTCTTACCTGTGCATCTGATTCACTTTATAAATGAAATGAATTGGATTCAAATTAATGCAGAAAAATGTCATCGTACAAGATAAAATTATTCCTTCAAAAGTTGTTTTTTTATATATATTGATCAATATGATATTTAGAAGCGAAATTGTTTTTTTATCAAATTGATTGGGAAGAATATTTTTCATATAATATGTCACAAAACTTAAATTTTTAAGTGATAAGCGTGGCTCTTTTAAGCTTTCTATTATCTTATGAAAACTATATTTCTGTAGACTTTTTATGAGAAAGCGGTTTTTATTGTTTCGCGTAAAATAACATGAAAATATCCATGCAGCCAGTCCCTTCTGCTGTTGGCAAATAAATCTGTAGAATTCAACAATTGGCCATTAAGTCTATTTTTTCATTAATTAAAGCTTAATTACATTTTTTGGCCAAAAAGAGAATGAAAGTTACAATAATAGTTTTAAATTACGACACAAGTTTTACTATATTTGTAGATTTTATAATAAAGTAATACGCTGCTATAGAAGCAGATTCATGATTGGTAGCTGATTTTTTTCTTCTGTTGATGTAATAGCCAAAGTTGCACAAGTGGAGCTTTGGTAGATTTAAGTCCTGAACACCTAATAAATTGAATAGATCAAAGTTCAAGTTTTTTTGTTCATTTATGAAGTAAATGCAAGCCATATTCTCTCATAAGGCATTTAGAAACATAGTTATCAAGTGTTGAGAGTTAACATACAATAGCAAAGCGCTCAGTGTAACATTTCTTAGGATATATTTTCATGCAGATGAATTCAAGCTCAAACTACCAGCATTTCTAGGTCTAATCTACTTGGTCATCTAAGACCTCAACTCTAAGACTTAAGGATCATGGCTGTGTTGCTCAGAGGATTATGCAATAATACAAAGGGATTTCCTTTAAAAATGTATTTACATTCCTAATGCAGTTAGTTGAAATTTAATCAAGCATTAACTGAGCCACTTGTACCTGTTTAATTTTGAAATATATATTTAATAAAACTAATTCTGTATAAAGTATTAAAATGAAATACATGTTGTCTTTTGCATTTATAGTAAAATATGTGGCATTGAACAAAAAACTGTTTATTATAATTAATTTTTGGTGCAAATTAATAAAATTCATTCATTTACAACTGAATTGAAATATACTGAGGTACTTGTATTTAGAATACAAGAATGGAAGGTATTTTATTTGTGTATAATATATTTCATAATAATAGGGGAAATGAAGAGCTGAAAACAGTTTTTGCATTTCTAAATGGTGTTAATTTGGTTTTTCAATTCTGAACACATGGATAAAATGGGATAAAACAAGACTGATAACTATTGCTACAGAAAATGGTAACTTCCGATTCCTTAACGATAAAGAAATAAAAGCCAGTTTTGCTCCTGGGAAAAAAATAATGCTCCAGTCACAAATATTTAATTTAAATAGCAACTACATTATGAAAATTTCACCCTATAGACCCTCATAATCATGTTTCTTACAATGGAAACAAAATGGTGTTGGAAGGTATACTTTGTAAAAGAACATTACGTCTAAGGATTTAATTGGGCCTATACAAAGAATAAAAAATATTTATTATGTGTATATCATTTATTATCTCTTAATTCAATGATACAGCTAGCTAAATGTAATATGCATTTATGACAAAAATGTAAGGCAATTACTTTTGGATCTTGATTCATATTTGTATTAATCACATTTCTGCTCGTATGATCTACATATATATGAAATAAATAGCTATTTTTGACAATTATTTTTATTATTGATACTAATCCAAAACTGTCTTGCCGTTATTATTTGCTCTGAAATACAACGCATTTAATGTAAAATAGGTTAGCACTATCCGACTAACAACACTAGTAAAACAAGAAAATCATAGTGAATGCAAGGATTTAAATATAATACTAATGAAAGATTTAGAAATCACATTTTACTACCAAAATGATTTTAACAGATGAACTTCAATATCCAATGTATAAGATAATCTTAAAATCATTTTGACATTTTAGATCATTACTTGTTACATTCAGTATTCCAATTTCATTATATTTAAAGAGATTTTTCAGGAAAATACAAATGCAGCAGAACTACAATTATTTAAAAATTTTTTATTAGTCATGAGGATTTATTTTCCCCTCACGAATGTTTACGAAAATTAGTGAATTATCTTTCCTTAATAAATCAGGTTTAACTCCAAACGTATCATCAATCAAATGATGATGAAACATTTTCTTTATAGTACTAATTTTTATAATTACCATGTTTACTCACTTGAAGATATATAAAAGTGAATTGCATCTGCTTTGTAAAATTGTTGTGTTAACTTTACTTGCTGGTAAAATTATGGGTAACATATCTAGCACACATTAAGAATTTTGGAGAACAAAGGTCCATTAATTGTTAAATAATTCTTAAACGCCATTTAATGATTTGAAAAACATGGAAATGTTACAAAGAAAAGAATACAGATTGATAACAAGGCAAGCTGAAACAGTTGTAATTGCTTTAGTTGAACAAAATGATGCATATATATCTAATAATAATACTGTATCTAGCACTGCTTAGTAAATAAAAAAAACAGATATTTCCTTAAAAAAACGTTCTTCACAAAGGCATCCCTCTTGCTAGGCCCTTGTGTTCTTTGTCATATCCAACTAACTTAACCTAATCAGAAGACTTATATTGGTAAACTTTAAAAATCACAATGTTATGCAATTTTTAACCAATTAAATTTTTTTTTTGAAAAAAAGTACACTGGTGGTACCAATGACATGTTCCATGAATGCTGTATAGAAGTGCCTCCAAAACAATTTTATGTGACCTGTTCAATAATGAATTTGTTGCAAATACGGTGTTACAAAGATTTCAAGTATTTATTTCTTTTCTGAATTTACATAATTTTCAGTACTATTAAAAGTTAATGTGATTAATGCATCAGAAATTTATAAAATACATAATTATTTATAAATATATTTATTATGTAAGCTAATATACAGTGTGATATAAGTCTTATTAAAAGATTTAAAAATATAGATTTTATGAACTTCTATCCATACTTGTCAAAAAATAAATATAAGTTCAGTTACAAATTTTTGCAATAACCAAGTAATAAGAATAACCACTTTGATCAGGAGTACATTTACATGTGAACAGCTTTTTTCAAAGTTAAAAATTAATAAGAAAGAAAATCCGATTGACTAATGAGCATCTACAGTTCATAATGAGGATAATTTCTAGCAATATACCTCCAAGCTACAATTTATCAAAACTGAAATTCAATCAAGTGTCATACTATAGTAGGAAATAAAAAAAAAATTTTACATACATGAATTTTTATTTATGCATTGAAGAAAAATTTACTAAATAAGAGAGACATTAAGTTGTCATTATTTATTCACAAGTTTTGTCTTGCTTGGAAAATTTTACCTAAAAAGTTAAGAAAGTTTTCGTAATTTCTTTTAGTTTAAATTAAAGTTATTTAATGATTAAATTAAAAATGTTAGAACTATTTTAAATAAACGTCAGCCTGAAAATTTAATATTTAGCTATCAGTATTATGAACCAGCAAAAATGTCTTGCAAATACCAAACTTTAGATTTCAGATAGAAAATAATCAAGCTTTTGAAATTTTTTCCTTTGTGATATTATTGTTTTGAAAAATATTTAGTAAGCGAAATTTAAAATTTGTTTAAATTATTTTTTATTTTGTTAATATATTTATATTTGTTTTTATTTTGACAATAAAATGGTTTAAATTTCGTTAAAAAAATTTTGAACCCAGTCAAACTATCAGTGTTCAGTGACTTTACTGCTCGATTGCTGATGAGCAATAAATGCAAAGAAAACATAATGAATCATTATCTATTAATTGTGATAAAATAAAAATTAATCTGATGTGTACATTTTTTTTATTTAATTTACATTAAAAATGCAACTTTCAGCATTACTTTTTTCTTGCTGGGAAAACCATTAACTTTTTTCCTTAGCTAGATTTTCTTCATGTAGATATAGCTATTCTTATTTTACATCTTAGGTCAATTTTCTTCTCAATCATTATCTTTAAAATGTAATTATTGGGAGGGTGAGAGGTAAGGATTACCTAACTATTTGCCATCGCTCCATTTCAGCTTTGACTAAGAATGCCTATGAGAATAAAATATTAGGATATCATGTATGCCAACTACATAAGAGCATAAATTAAAAAAAAAAAATACAAAGGGAAATTGACTTGTCTAACTATTTTCAAATAAATCCAGTACTTCATTATTATTATGGCTCTCATTACGAAAATGTCACCCACATCCATCACAAAGATAGTTCTGATTAGGCCACATGTTATTGTATTTTCTACCGTTATTCCCCCCCCCCAAATTAGATTAATATTTTACATACGGATTACTGACAAAGATGCTTTATGTTTCCACCAAAAAAAAGCATTTCACTTCAAATATGCAAAAAATGCCATGAAATAAAATTACATACAATTTACTTCAACAAAAAATTATAATTAATGAATAATTAACAAAAATAGAAAATGTCTCAAGGAAGTGCAAAAAAAGAAAACTGAGACAGGTTGAAACTGCTTTTCTAGAATGACTTCAAGCTATAAAACTAAAAAGTGTTTATATTTCTAGATTTTTTTTTTCACTAATTCGCCAAATGCTAGGGCAGAATTTTGTACCGACAGAAGATTCACGAATTGGAGAAAGAGAAACTTAACACTGTTCATCAGAAACAGGATGGTGAGAAGAAAGAGGTAGATCGTTATATAGTTCACTGGATAAAAGACATTTTACTTGGTTCATTACATGAAATAAGTAAATAAAATTTATAATGCAGGCAAAACAGTACTGTTTTACCAGAAACCTCATTAATATGTAGAAGTGAAACAGCAGCTGGTTTAAGAAACTAAAAGAATGAATTCTTATGTTATTAAAGTGTAGTATGGAACCAATAGTTAAGAAGGCAGTAGTGATTACTTACAAAAGCAGAAAACCTCAATGTTTGAAAGCAGTTAAGTATTTACTTCTAATTTTACAACAGCAATAATAATAATAATAATTTTATAAGATAGCAAAATGAAAAATGGAAAAGTAGTTTTACTTTTTAGACAACTGTCCAGCACACACACTTCCGGTTTCTTTGTGATAAGCATTAGTGCCACTTTCGGCACATACAGCTTGCAGAATTTAGCCTTTAGACTAGGGGATTATAAAAGTTTCAAATGCCTTTACAGAAATTATGTTCAGAAAATAATGAGCATAACCGAATTTTGTGAAAAGACAAGCATTTTGAAGGAGATATTTAAGTTGATAGCCCTGCTACGGACCTCACAAATTACAATCAGCGAAGGGAGTTAATATTTGAAATCAGCTAGAATATGTTTTCGAAAATGTGGCTACATAAATGCAGAAGATGCCTCAGTGGACTTGCAAGCTATAGCTAATGTCTGCAATATTAGTGAGGGAAGTTATGAACATTCAATTTTGTAATACGTGCCCATTTGCAAAATTATCAACAGAACTTGTGTAAAAATTCACTATGAAAGTTTCTAAAAGAACTGCAGAAATTGACAGGTTTTACAATACCGAGAATACAATTAAAAAGCTCTTGTTAAACAACATGAAACAAATACAAACAGGATAGTTGCTTGGAAGACATTAAATTTCATCAAGAACGTAATTATATATATATATATATATATATATGAGGGGCTAGAATTTTCGGCTGAACTATTATAATAAAAATACATTGGAATGGCACATCAACTAACTCTGGATACAGAAAAAGCAAATATTTTTTATGGAAGAGAGATTTTAATTGGTTTCAGTGTTTCCTCCTTCTGATGACGTGGCATTGAAATGGATTGAATTCCTCTTCTTTCATTCTTTTTTGTTCATTAATTTTTTGAATTTGTTTTATTTGTTTGAAGAATTTTAGTTTTAACATTTGTTAAATTCTTCTTTTTTACATTTATAGGATTTTTTGAAATTTATTGCTCATTATTCAATTTTTGGTTTTTGTGAAAAACTGGTTCTAAATTATTTTCTTTACATATAAATATCTAAAGAATTTCAAAATTACATAAATATACTTTATCATTAATTTTCAATTTAGGATTTAGTAATGTATTAGTTGTTAGTTATTATTTTACTTGAAAAGTTTAAAACTCATATCATGATTTGCAATACACAAATCTTCATCTATTAAACTCAGCCACTTAATGAACTCAAATGTGTTTGGAACAGAAGCGATTTTAATAAGTGGTGGGTATCGCACATAAGAGGTGGGCAAATTTCAGGATAGTAAGAGCCACACATCAGGATTCATAAAACTTCCAGAGTAGCAGTTAAATTTTCTAAGTTCCAGTTCCTTATTTATATCATTTTAAAAGTAATGAAACAGATTTTTATGAAAAGAAATGTTTGAACTGTGATGGTCTTTGTAACAATAATGTAACAGGCTTTTCAGTTGAGAGAAGAATATAGCAGTAATTTCAAAAATAGATCAAGTGATTTTTCTTTATTTTTAGCTTGCATGCATTTCTTTGGAAACAGTAAAATGTATAAACAAGATAGTGCTATCTGAGAAAGCTTTGCTTGAATAATTTGGTAAAGCACATGAGGAATGCCTTCTAATAAAGATTTTCTATGGGAAATTAGCTCATATGTATACATATGTTGTTCAAGAAAGGAATATGATTTTAAAATAAGTTGGAGACTTTTTCAGAATTTTACAAAAAAATAATAACGTAGTTTTTCCCATACCCTTAATACGAGTACCAAGACACCAAGATCAAAACCTAGCTTTGAATAATTGATGCGATTTGGATTACCACTTACATTTTATTTTTTTTCCTATTAGGATGGAACCATCCAAATTCCCAGATCCTGTAAATCTTCAAAAAGATATAAATTTCAAAAACTCGAACCTCAGTATTTTTTTTTTAATCCAAATATTTCAAACCTACTAAAAAAAAAAAATGTTTTAAATGAAAATTTTGAAAAGATCAGTTTTATTAACTGAATAAAAAGTGAATGCCATTGTTGAAATTTTAGTGCTATCTCATTCACTAAATTTACCCTGTGAAGGCCCTGAGTGCCTCACTCTTCCAATATGGCATTCAAAAAAATGTTTCCAAAATTCTCACTCAAGTGATCGCTTCATAGAACTCTCTCAAACTGCTTCAACAATTCTGAATATAGATAAGTTTCTAAAATAAAAAACAAATAGTTTACGGATGTTTAAAAAAACTTATAGCTTGGTATAGTAATGCTCTGACATAACCCCTGTTGTTTACCCATTGAAATATTTAGGCTTTGTTAAATTTTGAATTTAACTACTGAAGATTTTCATTTCATTAGTACTAATAGCTAATTTTTTCAGACAGATTTAATACATGTATATATTTATTTGGTATTTGATTGGCATAAGCTTTATCCTTGCAACCAATATTTCATGAACTTCACTGAAAACAAAGCCACCCATTTGTCAAGCAGGTCTTGTCAGATACTGGAAATTTGAATCCTGGCAAATAAAATGGGTTAAATAATGTGACTAAATTATATTTGATGTAAATTAAATTATTTACTAAAAAATAACAACAACATTTACTAAAAAATACTAAGAGCATTCCCACGCTACACAGATAAAATTTTGGGGGTTTTGCCATAATGAATTAAACAAACATTTCAAATGACAACGCTTCAGTCTCTTCTACTGTAAAAACGATTTGCTCAACCAGAATTTTTAGACCAAAATGCCCATCATCATCAGTTTTAAAATTATGATATTTAAAAAAAAAAAAAAACATTTTGATGCTTTTGAATGGAAAAATAAACTGTAGCTGATAATTTTTGAAATTTTTCTAGAATTGAATTATGGGGGTTGGCTTATATACAGATCTGCTAATCTTGCAAAAACCAGTACTTTTGCAGTAGCCGGGCACAAGTAATAAATCTCCAAATATTGCACTTTTCTATTTCTTTAGTTTATGGGGAAAAAAATAAAAAAACAAATGAAATGAGGGTGCCCCTTGGCGAAAATTGGCGACTGTCCAGCAAGGCACAATTTCAAGATGATCGCTACACAAAACCAAAATAAGTCAAAGAATTGCATAAACTCAGTGTCCATGTACACATCGATCTATTTTCATTTAAAAAACATCAGAGAATTGCACAAACTCGGCATTGCACACTCCTTGACTTTGTCCATGTAAACATCAATCTATTTTTACTTGAAAATATCAGGAGAATGATGACATCATACAATGTTAAAACAAAGGTACTCATCACTAAAACTGAACAAAATTTTTTAAGCCCATTGAAGCTCAATAAACTGCATTTAAAATCACAAATAAAAAATCAATATAATATTTGCATAATGGCCTTTCTTAAATTTAAGCATATTATTTTGTTCTTCCAGACAGTAAACAATAAGGTAAAAATATATTTAAAGTTGCCCCTTGGTGAAGGTTGGCGACTGGCCAGCAAGGCACAATTTCAAGATAGCCGTTACACAAAACCAAAATAACAAGTTAAAGAGTTGCATAAATTCTGTGTCCATGTAAACATCGATCTATTTTCACTTAAAAAAAAATCAAAGAATTGCACAAACTCGGCATTGCACACTCCCCTGACTTTGTCCATATACACATTGATCTATTTTCACTTAAGAAATATCAGGTGAATGATGACGTCATATAAGGTTAAAACAAAGTTCCTCATCACCAAAATTGAACATTTTTAAGCTGGCCGAAGCTCAATAAACTGCATTTTAAATCACAGAACAAAATGACATAAAAAAGAAATATATCTTATCGCATACATGCACTACAAAAAGGAAATATCGACTTACTACATTTAAAAATTTCCGAGGCTTCAGTCTGTGGCATACAAAATTCCTTAACTGCATTAAAAAACTTTCTAAAATTATCTAAACTAGAATATTCATGCTGACATAAATTCCAAAAAATAAGGGTAAAAAATATCCTCCATAGTGTCGGCCTGTTGGTGGCATTTCCTGCATGAACCATCTTGCGACAAACCCATCTGAACGATCTTTACGTCTGACAATATGCATTTCCTTCTCACAAATAGGACACTTATAATGACTACTAAGTAAACCTTCATTTACACACTAGTCAATTAACACTTTTTTTCCCTTTCATTCCAAATGCACATCAGAAACGTTACATCTCATCACATACACCCATTTTACAGTGTAGAGCACAAAATAAGCAACGTACTTCCTACCTGATATCCAACATGAAAATAAGCCCTTAAGTATTTTTCTATCAAATTCACCCCAATCACATCATAACAGGATTTCCATAACATTCAACTACTTAGGTTACCACAGATGAAACCATTTGGCGATGATCCAAGGGACACTCTAAAATATAGACTAACCTGAAATGAGATATTTGTTTTATGAACATAAATTGTTTTATTTTTGGAATTGTTTATAATGCTGGCTTGGTGTGTGCTCGCCCAAATAAAAAATCTCATGTTGGCAAAATTTTCACCCTGCTTTCTCCATTCTTGAATTTGTTTTTCGTTTATGAAGAAATGGCAAGCAGCCATTCTATTGAAGTATATAATACTTTTCTATTAACCAGTTTTGTTATAGTCTAATGAGTATTATAATGGATTTATGAAAGATAATTTTTTCCCAAAAAGAATTCTAGAGTAATGTTCAAACTTTAACAGATTTCAAATTCTTGATTTCAGTTAATTGTGAATCTTCTTATAATTATCTGGTTTCATGGATGGAAGTTAATTAAAAT
The DNA here is from genome assembly GCA_000611955.2 of Stegodyphus mimosarum. Lineage (NCBI taxonomy): Eukaryota > Metazoa > Arthropoda > Arachnida > Araneae > Eresidae > Stegodyphus > Stegodyphus mimosarum. The sequence continues at coordinate 64,025 of KK119210.1, read as the reverse complement.
TGATAAAATCAGTTTAGTTCTTGATCTTTTCCCCACTGCATAGTAGTATTATACAAAATGACATATATAAAATTCAGAAACATAAAAAGAGTTAATTTTTTAAATAATAAATCTTTTTTTTTTTAAAAAAAGGAAAAAAAAAACTTAAGTTTATGAAGAATACTGTAGATGACATTTACAAATCAAACTGGCAACATCAACAGCATTTATAAAGCATTCCAGAGATGGACTTTAAAACACAATGAAAATAAAATACATATTGATAATTAATGCACATATAATTATGTCGACAAATTTAATGTAAAAACTTAGGGTACATTTCTTTTATCAGGACCAGATTAAAAAATGTATGTATATACATATATACATGCATTTCTGAATTTGGTCCCATAACAGAAACGTAGTAAACTTAATTTAATAATTAATAATTAAGTACAAATATTCACCTTTCAAACACAAATTCTTTATAAAAAAAACTCTAAATATATATGTAATGGATTTAAACTATACAGATCAAATACAATTTAATTACAAAAATTATATAAAAAATTACTGGGGGCGGGAATAAGAATTCGCAAAGCTTCAGTTAAATTAAGAAACAGTACTGTCAGTGGCTTAGCTTTTCAAAGAATTAACAAAATTATTTCCTTGGATATTCAGAGATCAAATTTTCTAGAACTGCATTGGAAAGAGATTATCTAAATTTAGGTAAAAAACCGGGAAATTTAATGATTTACTAGGCAATATAACAACATAAGATCAGAAACTTTTCCATTTTACTTCGAGGACTGGTAACAGTAATGAAATTTTAAGAAACAACTTATAAAAGCAAAATACCAAATTATAAATAAATGCTTTACATAAAAAAAAAAAAAAAAACCCACTAACTGACTCTTACTAAAAAAAATCTGAAAGCTTTCAAATTTTATACCATGTCCACATGGACATTTTTTTCATTTTACACACAGGCACGTTTCAAAATAATTTGGGGTAATGCCCCATTGGGCTAAAAATATTTTAAAACAGCATTTCTTTAGAATTTCCGACAGACAGTTTCGCATGCTGGAGATAAAAAATGTTTTATTTTGGGGAGTTGCTGCCGCTAGGTTTCAAATCATTGAATTTGTTAAATGTTTATAGCATATGAAACAGATGATGAAAATTCCAAATTCTGGCTTCCAGGTGCCCATGTTCAGGTGGAGGACTATATTATTCAAAATTTGAGGACTATATTATTCAAAATTTAATGACTAAGTGCTGGTGTTTTTTCACAATGCAAGAAACATACACACATTCATTTAGATTCTTCATTATTTAGTTTCTTTAAAACAGGATCATAAGAGTTAACATTTTAAACAGTTATACAGGGCAATAATATTTGGTGGCAACAGCTTGAAAAGTGATTCGAAGTAAAATGGCATTTCAAACCTAACAGTCCTTCTGGGCTAACAATTCAAGCTAAAAATACAAATAATTATGCATAAAAAAATTAAAAAATAAAAATGTCAGATATCACATAAAATAAGTAAATTTAATTATGTAGCAAAATTTATGCCAGAAGTTACCACACATTATTTTCTTGTTTCACATCAGTCAATTTAAGAGATTCTACATGTGATAATATTTTAAAAATGTTTTCACATATATTTTCTCAAAGGTTTTTCATTTAAGGAAAACTAATAAACAGAGAATTCATCTCATCTTGTGACATTAACACTTCGGCGTTTGCAAGATAAAGCAATTTTTTTGTCCCCAAATACATGCGATGTTTGTCAGCTATAAATTCACAATGCAAGCTCCGTTCTTTGTGCCTATTGCGGCGTGTAACTAGAATGCGAGCAGAGCTTGCTGATGACCACCAATGGATTAAATAACATGATTAATAAATTTATTAAACTCAGACAGCACATTGCTATTTGAATTTTAGGTTGCCTACAGTGAGTTTGATTGAAGTTAAACATAAATCCTAATTTTCAACACCAAAAAGTCAATTGAATCGAAATACAATTAGAAGACAGATGCATTTTTCTTGGTATAAATAAAACAAAAAAAAGTTTACAGATTAGAGACAAATTGAAAAAGGACTTCAATAAGCCACTTAAATTTCAACATTGGTTAGCAGGTCTGTATATGGCAAAAATCTAAAATTTTTAATAACTTTGATTTTGAAGAACATACAATAATATATTCATACTGATCAAAATATATTACATTACACAATTTTTCACACATTTAATATACTTTTTTTTTTTAACCAGTTACTGTAGCGAATTCCTGCTACAAATATAAACTATACTTTTCTGATGGGTTACAGGTTTGAACTATTATCGCCAATGTTGGCAGTGTTTACATTTACCCAGGAACTTTGTGGAAGAAAACCCGTAATGTTAAATATCCTATAAACTATATTTATGTGTGATGTATCAATTCATACAGAGCACCCAACTATAATTTAGTCTAATTGATTCAGATACATTTTTATATGAGCTGGAAAGAAATTTATTAAACCTAGAAGTATGAAGCAGTTGATTAAAAAATTTGAATAATTAGAAACAGATGAGAGATGTACATATCTTGGAATGTATTTATTGTTATTTAACTTTTGATACAAAACAAATATAAGCATGAATCCACATTTTTTTTACTATACAAAATTGTCAAATATTTGTACCATAGGTAAAACACTAATTATTCGGAAATAGCTACATGAATTTTTCTGGTTAAGCATGATATTATTTATAGTGTTGAAGTATTTACAGGAATTTCTCAGTCTTAAGAAATTTAAGCTTTTGTTAAACAAGCATACACAAACAATACAATAGCAAATTTTCAACTCACAAGTGGAAAACATTTCAATTTATTTGATATTTTCATCTACTCGCACAATTTTGATATCCCATGTATGAAAAACAGTCGTTTAAAAAACGTAACATTCGTTAAGAAAAATGCATATTTTATCACATAACTTTGGATAATGCTACAAATAAATATTCAAAGAATGAAGTTTCGAAATAACAATTTTCCTCATTCTCTACATATTACATTAATACACATAAACACCGAGACTTAGTTTGCTTAATATTTGAATTGCAGCAGAACACTTCATTCCAGGGAATTGTACACTAGAAGCTGTTTTAGCACCTTCGTCTGACTCGTCTCTCTAATTTCGCCGGCCAAAAACATTTCATCCACAACGCTGTAGACTTTGTAGAAGTTGAAAACCAAATCCAATTCGCATACATTATGAAAGTACTCATTCAATACTTCAACAAAATTATGAATAGCTTCCAAATACGCGAGGTTGTTATCGCCTACATCGACACAAATACAGAAGTACAATCCAGCATAACGTCGATACACAATTTTAAAGTTACGAAATTCAACAAAGTTTGTGTGTTTCGCATCTCTAACAGTAACAACAGCATGAACTTCTTCAATTAATTTTTGCTTCTCGTCGTCATCAAAATTCATATACCACTTGGCTAAACGGGTTTTGCCAGCCCTATTTTGAATTAATATAAAGCGAATCATTTTACTGATTTGAAAAGGGATAAAAAAACAATGAATTAGATAACGAATTACTCAAAACTGAAAACCTGCAAACGCCCCTTTCCTAGTTTTTAGTTTCCACAGTTGACACAGTCAGTCACATTCACGCAGCTTGTAACAGTGACCAAAAGAAAATCGTGTTAGCCAGAGATTTCTGATTGTTGAAAAGATTTCCTATTCATAGAACCCTGAGAAAAGCCTTCTTTACAAGGGCATACAAAAGCTATGAAAAGCAAAATAAAATGAAGAAATCCGCGAAATACATAATGAAGTCATTGAAAATCAATGCTGTTGTATCAGGTATGGATCAATATTAAGAGTTTTTTGTCAGATGAAATCAGGTTTATTATAAAAGAAATATTCAATTTCAGTAATTTGTAAGCATAGCATCGTCAAAGATATTAAGAAGAAACTTAAAGACATTAGCAGACACAGTTTTTTTTTAACCTGCTGTCTGTGCTCCGAGTGTAAAATATTCTTATTCCATGGCATCGATGAAGGCGATAATTGTTTGTTATGCAACTCTGAAGATATTCACGTTTGCAACCGTAAATTACCAGTATCTCCTATAAAGAAGTGCCTAGGCAGGAGATACTAACTCTCTGGTCTGCAACTGGGAAAGACATGTGGTATTTTAGAATTCAATAAAACACAATCCACGAAGTTTGCGAACGTTTCCTTTGGGACAAGGCTAAAGGTTACGTAAAGAAGTGCAAAATATTTGGGGGAACTCGAGAAAGCCAGAAACTGCGACCTTCGAGAAATAATGCCATCCATCTCTCTCGTGATGTCACCATGAACAGAACTAAGAAACGTATCCTCTTCGTTGGGAGTGAGTAATATCATTTGCACCCAACCAAGAAATGGGTTCGTTTGCATTCTTCACTGTGATATTCCGAGAAAGCTGGATGGCCTTGTTTCTCGAAGGTTGTGCGCAAGCACGTTACAAGGACGATTACAGTTGTATAGTGCAGAAGCACTATTCGAAAGGTATACTCTAGACATTCTCGAACACCCAAGGGCACAAATGTGGGTAAAACTAAGGGTTGCAAGCACACTTTAATTGCCATGGGCTACTTTAGCAGACGGCCGGAAGCTTATACCATCCGTGATCAGGAAGCTTTCGTCCGCTGAAGTTCTAGGGAAAAACTAGATTTCCTTATTTAGAATGCCTCTTCGTTTTCCCAGTGACTAAGGAAAAATCTTCCCACCTGCCATTTACAGGATTTTTTAATACTCTTGTAACGTCCATAGTTGGAGAGCATGGAGGAGAAATTTAATCGATCAGCATTAAGCCATGTCTCTCTATTTGTACCCATGAGCCAGCGGGAATAATGGAAATAAATATGGCTATTATTCATACTAAAATACAGAAGCGTTGTTCGTAAGATCACTGGATTTTCAGAGTAGATTTTGGCCGTGATCTTCGTATGCCCTGTGACTTGCTGTTTTGCACACCTGAGCAGTACTTGGAAGATCCAAAGGCTCTTTCTTGCTCAATTTTAAAATTCTTTGATTTTATGAGTGAGTGCATTTATTTCTGAAAAGCAGATACAGGCTGTAACTTGTAGTGTGCATACATATGTAAAATAAAAAAAAATATATGTACAGCAAACTTCTAATTTTAATTAGAAATAGCCTCTAGTATTCTTCATTTTAATTTGAATACTTTCTGTTTCTGTTCTAAAAATAGTAACTGCTTCTAATAGCTATCTAAACTTTTTCATTTGAAATTAATCCATATCATACGACCTTACATATCACTCATACTGCAGGCACCTTTTAGCCTATCAGTGAACAAAATTTCAGTTGAAAGCAAACTTGTTTTGGAAACCATAATCATTCACCCAAATTTTATTGTAAATGCGTCGCACTTTCCTGCTTTGCTTGTTTCGAGCTAAGATTTCGTAGCTTCTCCTTCTAGTTCATCCATTGAATTTGTCTTGAGATATAGAAAAGATACAAACATATGCTGAAGAATGAGTGCAGATTGCACTCATAGTGATGTATGAATCAGAATAATCTGCTGAAGCAGGGGTTCTCAACCAGAAGAGAACTTCCATTTGGGAGAATGCGATCTGCCTTTTAGTTATCTGTTGAGTATTTATTTTTGGTTTATAAATATAAAAAGATACTTTTATTCAGGTTTTGTATAATCAACATTTTCTGCATTTTTCTTGTTTAATTTAGAAATCACATTAAAAGATAACCTGAATTTAAATAAATGTATATGTATTTTTCGAGTTTTGGAAAGGAATGATCATCCATCAGAGAGGTGAAATCACTATCAATGAAGTGAAATGACAAAAAAGGTGGTGGAATTTTAAAAAGTTCGGCAAACCACAATTAAAAACTTTAAACACAAACTTTAAAAATATGTGGTGTAATAAATTAAAGAAAAAGTTTAATTGTGTACTAATATTTATTGATATTAATTCTATTAATATTACTATTTAAAAATTCAGAAAGAGGTAAGTTAATTACGAGAAAAGCATATTTTAATGTGAAATCTGACATTGCATAGCTTTTGCGAATATTTGGTTTTCTAATATATAAAATATTATGGCTAAATTTATACAGTTATTCAGATGTCTGTTTGTTATCCTGGATCAGAATTTTGATTTTAACAAATTCATTATTGAGAAACCAATTTCTCTAGGCTAAGTTGATCCAAAGAAGGAGTGTAACCTTTGAAAAGTTTCTTCTAAAAGTGGATAATTTTTCTCATCTACGCGTCTATAAAAATCTATTTGTGATATTATTGTTTTTAATTGTAAAGAGACTAAAAATCAATTATTTTTATTCTTAAAACAGTAGAATTTTTATTTAACACATTTGAAAACTGTTGCGACATCAACAAATCGATTTGAAATGAATGAAGCAATGGACTGGGGAAATCAGAAAATCTAATTTTGAAATTAGTTTTTTCTCGATGTACTTCTCTAAATTTGTAAAGTGGTAAAAGTACATTCCTTTGTTTAATATATTACGAATTTAATTTTGATTTAAATGCTTTATGTTTCCTATTCACAGTCTTTTCTTTGCCCTGAAGTTCAGGATTTAGTTTATGCATGCTGGTTGTTATATCTATAAGAAAGGCTAAATCAGATACCCAGCTATATCGCTGTTCGCTTAAGCGTCAAAATAAACTATTACGTTACCAGCGTATCACGGACTCTTAAGAGACTAATAAAAATATTCTAAAGCATTCATTTATTTGCTGAAAAGATGTTAAATAAAATATCATTTATGTAAATAACAAGTTCTTTAATAAACCTAACTAACTACACTCACATATTTTTGCTAATTCTATCAATTGTTTCGCTGCCACTTCCAAGAAACTAAAGTAACAATAAATATAAGTGGCCAAACGACATTAAGTAAAAAATTAAATTAAAGCACATATAAAATAATTACATTCAATTTAAATCCAACAATCACTGAACTTTTCATAAGTTTCGTTTCTGGATTCTAAAAACTGTTTTATATCTAAAAGAAGCTCTAAAAATCGTTGTAGGATTTTTCCTTACTAACCATCTAATTTCAGAATGTAACATCGAAGTTCCGTACTCAGCATGAAGTTCATTAGTCAGTACTTTAAATAATCTACTCTGAAGTGGTTTGGCCCAACTAGAATTTACAATTTTTAGAACAACTTTCATCATGTTTTTATAAAGTAAAACTTTTGTACAAAGTGCCTGCTGATGTATGATGCAGTGGTAATTAAAAAAGTTTGAAAGTCAGGATCATTCTTATATAACGTGATGAAAACAACAGCTGAACCAATCATGAAAGGTGCACTGTCTGTTGTTATGTCCACAAGTTTTGAAGCAGCTGACTTATTTAGGTTATATGGTTTTTAATAGCTTGGTATATGTCCACTCCGCGTATAGTGCCTTTTAATGACAAAACAGACATTATCTACTCCTTCACTGAAAAACCGTTAAAGACCACCCTTATAAAAAATTTTATTTGAGATACATCGCAGATACCTGATGATTCTTAACACTGTAAATTAAAAAAAAAACGCATTTTTGTAAATCCTCTTTTACAGAATCTGTTCGCACACGTTTTATACGATTTTGCTTTGCTATAAAAATCGTCTACCGAAACATTTCTTTTTGTAACTGCAAACTATATTTTTGAAAGTACAAATTATCATTTGCGATTTGGCAGTTTTGTTTTCTTGCATAATGTCAAAGCTGTATGTAAGTAAAGCGTCGGCACTCCCATACTATAACATGACGCCAAATTGCAGCGCCAATCCACTGCAGTGGTGACGATGTAAACTAAATCTCTTCCCCTGCAGTGACGTCATGGAGGTCGGAAGTAAGATGGAGCATGGAGGTCGGAAGTAAGATGGAGAGGCCGCAATGAGTTTTGACACGATTGGATGTAAATATTTTGCAATTGCGTCGTAATTATATATATAAATGTATATATTTTTTATTTGTACAGTATTTCAGAGTCCTAAGTATACGAAAAGAATACATTTTTAAGCAAAGTTTATTGTTATTAACATTAAAATTATGCATTATTTCTTCTCCACTTACAGAGCTTCTACCTAAAATACTTTCTCGAATATGACATGATTTTTTTAGCTTCTGAGGCATCTTTTAAATGAAACAAATCTAAGTCAATTTGTAATTAATGCTCAATTCGGTCCATTTCAAATTAGCGCTCTTTTTATTTTAATAGTGAAATACATTAAATAGTACATAACTTTCTCTGAATATTTCTGAAAGAGAATAAAAAAAAAGATTTTTTAAAATATTATTTAAAACTTGTACCTGCGTTATTATAAAATATAGGGGAATAATTCTTTTAATTATCAGATTTTTTTACCTTTAATTTCAACAATACATATCCTAAAACTGTTCTTTATTACTTCCTTAAGTACGCATCGTCTCAAGGAAACGTGTAGAAATGTATTCCATCAGATTTCGACGAAATCTTACTCTTGCAATCCTTAATCCGCAGTATCGATACGCCATTAGAGAAAATTTAAAAAAAAAATTGGTTCTGAAAAGAGACTTTTGTAATTAAAAAGTACAAAATTAATAAGTTATAAATAACACAACCAAAGCACGTTAGAAGCTAACAAGATTTCGGTAGAATCAAACAAACAACCAAATCAAAACAACCAATGACTGAAAAGAAAAGGAGCATGCGCAGTTTTACTGATTGTGTTTCCACATCGCCACCGCTACGAGCGCTACGGTCGTTACGAAGCGCAATTTCTCCCACTGAAGTGCCGACGCTTTACTTACATACAGCTTTGCATAATGTAGCTTTTAAAGAAGCAGTGGATGAAAAAGCTATATTCGTGCTCTTTCCGAAGAAAATTACTCGTATTCAATTACTAAAAAACGCTGTGACAGCCAAGCAATTTCGATATCTGAAGCTATTATAAGTAATAATGTTAACGAGAAAGGAAAAAAAAAGAAGATGCAAAGTTTCGCTTCAAGTGGAAAAAAGTGCTCAAAATGTTTATCCAAGGAAAAAAACGGAATATTTCGAATGTTTCAAAGGTAATAGTTTTAATATTAAAAGAAAATCCGCTAAGTAAAAGGGAAATTTGAAAATCATTAAAATACTCAGTGTCAATTGTAAACAAAGTGATTAATGTTGATTTCTGTCTTGGAAAGGCGAAAAGGCATAATGTGCATTGAATTCTTCAACGACATTTCGTCGAATGCAGAACGTGCTGCAGAATTCTTTGTGAGAAACATTTACCCGAATAAAATGGAAAAATGTTGTCACAGAAGATGAATATTGGGTGTATTTAAATGACCGCAATAAAAAGAGATCTATTTATTACCATCAAAGAGGGGGAAAATCTTAAAATATGGTTAAAAGAATCTAAAGAAAGTTTCTCAAAGGATTTATGATTGCTACTGGTTTTTCATATAACGCAAATTAAAAATAAAGACAGTGGAGAAAAGTGCTGAGATCAATTCCACATGTTATCAGAAACATATTTTATAGGCAGTTTTCAAATATGAAACACTTTCTTTTTACACACAGTGCTACCAATCAGTAGAACTGCACGAAGACAATGCAAGCAGCCACATGTCAAAATCCATTGTTAATTTTCTGGAAAAAAAATGGAGGAAGAAGTGGTTATCAAGGCCATATCACTTATATCCCTGTCGAATCTCCGGATGTATCACCCATGGTTTTTTGCATTTTTGAACTTGTAAAAATCGTCTGCTCAAACATCGACCTACAAACTTCCTTGGAATTTGGAAAAGCTGTGCAAGAGGAATGGGATAAAATATATCTCGCGATACTACAAAAGGCTTTATTATCTCGAAAATTACGGTGTACAAAGATAATGAAGAATTAGGGTTACCAAATAGAACATTTAAAAGACAAAAATTTTAAGTAAAATATTTCTTTAAATATAAAGAAAATCGTCTAAAATATGTCAATAGCCTCCGTATTTGCTTTTTGACATTTTCATACATAGTTTATATTCCACGAGTTACTGAATATCGGAATAACTGAACATCTTGGATAGCTGACATAATTTCATTCTTATTTTTAGCGTCTTGAAAGAAAATCTCCGATGAAGCAAGCATTGTTCGTTCGTGTTTCCCTCCTGAAATAGCTTTTTGTGAATTGCAAGTATATGTGCAGCCTTTAAACGATGCAATCGTAACAATCTTCATTTTCTGAGCAAATTTGGTGAATACCTAATGTTCAGCTACGAATGTGATTTTTAATTCTTTCAAATTAACATTTTCTTAGATTGCTGTTAGGATAAACATTCAGTATGATATCTTTTATGAGTTGTTTTAAAAATTCCTTGCTTTTTTACTTCCTTGTGCGAAGTAAAAAATCTGATGTATACACTACATGACTTCTTTGTACGGACTTTTAAATTATATGCATTTTTTCTTGCATTTCATTTACACTTATCGAATTGAATTAAGTCTACTTCGTCCATAGCGCATAAACCACAATAGAATAAATGCACTCCTCAAAATTCACTATATTTGTTTATCATAGCGACACTCTAGAGCTAGGTTCACTTAACAGCGTTGCATCTCATTCATTTTATAACTCAAAAGGCAAAGAATTATACCATCTGAAGAATTATTTAATTGTTGTCACATGTTCTATTCGAATACTATAATAAATCTAAAACGATGTATAAAAATAATTAAACAAACCAAAAAAAAAAAGGTTTTTCACAGACGATTCAGTACTTTTCACTCAATTAATTCAGTTCTCACTTTGCGGCAAGGAAAAAATGCATAAAAACTCAAAATATCTATATTCAGAATTAGGAAGTAAATCTTAAACTCTTATTTCCTCGAAAAAATTCCAGAATGATTAAGCACGATTTAATTCGCAGTAATAATAGAAGGCATTACCTTTTTTGTTGCGAAGTTTAGTTTCTCTAGATTGACAACAACTCCACTATTCTGCTACGTTTCAAATGTTAATAAATAAGGCTGCTATGGTAAAAATAATTATGCATAGCCGCACTTAAACAACTTTTGAACTCTTGATAATTCAAAAAATATTGCATGCAGATTTACTAAAGGCGTAGAAACCTTAACCGGAAGATAAGAACAATATAATTCAATCATTTTTAAAGCCGAAAATGCGCAATTTACCAACATCTAAGAATAAAAAAGCTGAGCTCACTGAGCCGAGTAACCACACACACATATATATATATATATACTGTGTAAGGATCTTAAATTTGACTAACGTTTCCACTTTCGGCCAGAATTAATGCGTAAATATGTTTATGCAAATTGTACTTGCTAACGCTTAAGTATTCAAGTTGTGGCTTTTTTGCCAAGAGCAGAGTAGAAGGGGAGAGGGTGAGCCGTTTGGCCACGAGACTTCACGCGAGTTTGCCATCAGTTACTGTCCGCCTTTAAGGCCAGAGGTTTTAGTCCTCTGGAAAGCTAAATACGTATTGTAGTTTTCCACAGTTTGCGTACTACACATGCAGTAATTTAAAAGGCTAGTCTTAGTATTAGCCATCTGTGTAAAATATTAAAAGTTAGCTCTTATTTAAATTTTAGGTAGTTAGTAGTCTTATATTTTTATGTTCAGACCACAAGTGGTTGGTCTTTGTATCCCAAAGTGCGGGAGCGACTGTGAAATCGTGGAAAAGTAAAGGGTAATTTTAACCCTTCTCATCTTGTCTTCTTTGCTACGCTCCATATTACATAGTTTGCAGTCAAACTCACTGTCCACTCAGAACACGTCCTATTCACCAAGCAGATAAAAAGAAATACCAGTTCTGATAACTGTTACGAAATGTTCAGGCGCGGTAAGATAGCTTCCTCGCAAAGCAGGTTTAGGAAAATGGCAATGGACGGCAGGGTTGCCACATTTGGCTAGAAATCGACCATATGGTGACAAAATTGGCAATATGCCATAGACGGATGGAGAACCTTCTGGAGCGAATTCTTACTGGTTTAGCCCAGAATTCTCTCGAAGACAAGCCAAAAGCTATATAAACACTGCTCGTATGCTGAGAGTCAGAGCGGAATCTATCGAGTTGATAGTCAGTCAGTGAGCTAGTGTCTAGTGCCGAGAGCGCATCGCGAGAATCTCTCAGTGTATCGCAAGTTAGTGCATCGTCGAGTTTTATCCTAGAGTGCCTTGAGCTCAGAGAATCAAGTCGGGAGCTGTACTCTAGTGCATCGTCGAATGCATCGCGAGTTGTAGCGTGGAGAGTCTCCAAAGTACGTAAAGTTTCTAGAACAAAGAAGCAGAGTCGGAAGCTGTACTCTGGTGCTTTGCCGTGAAGCTATCTCCACCGTTATAGCTTGATAGTCTGCAGGCTGTGTCACTGATTGTTTCAGCGTGTTTATAGTAGTTCTTCTACGACTGTAAACGTGATTTTGGAGCTGTCCTGAGAATACTGGCCAATAAAGTGTGTTTTGATACTTCATCAAGTGTCGTCGTCGTTATTCACTCCAAATCCACGAACCCATTTAAAGTACGTACGAAGAAAGAAAAACTTAACAATACTTTTGGTACTGCCGATTGCAGCCAAAAAGGGAGGTGCACATCTACATGTCATAGCAGTCCTATATACAAAATTTCAACGTTCTGTGGCTACTCGTTTTTTATTTATGCGAGATACATACGTACGTACGTACAGACATCATGAGAAATCTCTTCTGAATCTATTGTTAAATAACTAAAACTTTGCTGGTTTTAATCTTTACCACTTTTAAATTTTTTTAAAACTCTGATGCACTCTGGTGCCGGACAAACTAAAATAAAGAACTTACTACTAAAATTCTTTTAGGTAGAAAAGGAAGGAACTGGTTGATTGAACTAACTGAAAATAATATCTAAATTAACTAGTTTCTTAAATCATTTAACTCGCACAAAGCCAAGCAAATTCATCTTAAGAAATCTCAACCTAAAAATAACAAGAAGGAATAAATCTTCTCTGGTACTCGGTAGAACTGAATGCTATTTCTCAATCAAAACATTTCTAAAATTCACTCATTCCACAATTAACTCAAGAGCACAAGTTCAGATTCATTAAACACCTCATAAGCACTAGGGAAGAAATATTCAAAAAAGCAAACAATCAGTTCCACTACGAAAAATCAAGCAATAGTTTTAACCATCCTGGCACCTAAACAAGCATTACAAGCATTCAATAAGACGTGGTTAGTACATATTTGCTAAAACAGGGCGAGTTGTAAGTACCCTAAAATGCATGCACATTTTTCCATAACTCCGATAAAATCTCCATGTTTCTTAAAAGCCTTACGGCTCAAACAGATGAAGTGACTGAACAGACCAACTACGTAACACAATAAAAAACAAATGCAAGTAATCCCATAAAATCAAACTCATTTATTAATATCTCGTATATATTTATAGGTGAGCTGGCCAGACTACCCTTGCATACAATAGCAATTAATATTCCCCATTAAATTTCCCTCAGTCATTTATCAAGATCAGATTTTGCAGTTTAACATAATAACGATTAATTCGATTACACTAGAACATTAATTTAAATTAAAATATCTAAATTTATTAATTAAATATTTAATTGGATTTCATACAAACTAATATAGAATTACAAGCCTCCCAACTGGTATAGTGGTTAGCGTCGCTGATTGGCGTTCCGAAAGGCTGGAGTTCGAATCCAGGAAAAAGCATGGATGTTTGTAAATGTATAGTGTCGGTGCGGCATGGCGGCACTTTAAATATACGGAGAGTAGAAAGCCCTCTCATGTGGTTTGGTGGAAAAGGAGAGGAGTGGGAGACCCTCGGACCCGTTCCCCGAGGTGCCCCATCAAAATCGGGGGGCGGAACTGAGCCAAATCGCACTGTCACCTGTTAGGTGCTCAAGGCTGTTGCCAACGACAGGCGTAATCTGGAGCTCCTTGACAAGAGAACTCTCGTGGGCTTGGGCTGACTGTGTCAGGCAAGTGAGCATGAGCAACAACAACAGAAATTAGAGTTAATATAAATTTCATATTTTATGGATAATAATTTTAAATTCTAAAAGGCACAAAATATTCTCTAATGTAGAAAGGAAATCTCTCACTTGACAAATTAATTTGAACTATTCTCACTTGACAAATACTAATAATGGTACCAATAAATTATATAAGAAATTCATTAATTAAGTTGGTGAAAAAAATCTTAATCCTGCACAGGTAATTGAGTTCTCAGTAACTTCTTAAAATACATATATACACCTAAATGAATCATATCACTAGTCCACCATGGAATTAAGATAGACAGAGAATAGAGAGAGAGACAAAAATAATTAAAATGTTTCATTTACAGGTGGAAGACATCACTTTTCCGGAGTTATGATCATGTTACTGACACAACACCTCAGGGAGCGTCCAACTATAGTTCACGAAAAAACGATATGAAGATGAGGCGATGCTATAATTTCGAGCAGAGCTCTTGTCCTCAAGCAACCAAATGCATAAAAATTTCTTTATCAGGAAAGCTCCTGGGAATTTCCTAAATCTTCCAACCCTTCTATCAGAAACAGCTCGAGAATGACTATTTATAGTTCTCCGAGAAAGATGATGAAGACGAAGCGGTGCTATATTGTTATGTAGAACTCTTGTCATTAAGCCAGGAAATTTTTATTCAGGAAATGTCGAGAGAAACGCATGCCCAAATCACAAGCGCAGGCCGCCCACAGAAGCAAGCCCGCAAGGGGAAAAGTCCCACGATCTCTTTAAAATAACTTCACCTCTCCATCAGGATTTCGTCTTTTCTTCAACATGCCTCGGTGGACCGGGGGCGTAAGCCAGCACGCAAGGACGAAGCTCTGCTAAAGGGCAAACGCCTTTTCTCTGACAGAAAACTATTCTCCTCCCAAGTTGTACCGTACTAAAAAAACTGACTTCTAAACTAGTGCAAGAACCGAGGAAAACTTGGTTTCTCCTCCTATAAAATATTACTGGTCAAAACGTAACACATAAAATTAAATCTCTCCAACCCGAGACTTTCACTATAATTTAACCGAACAAATTCACCCCCTCAAACGAATCAAAATAGAGTCATTGTCCACAGTCGACACCAGCTGCAAATGACTCATCGTAATTTGTGCGAAAATTTGAGACTAAAAATTCGACCCCCCTTGCTAACAAGCCGAAAAATCTAAGGAGAAACAACAAAAAAGTGCCCTTTCAAGATCCAATCTACAACTGCTCCTTTCTTCCGAAGTTATATAAGCATGGCAACATTCACAAAGCGAGAAGGCAAGTGAATGCGGGAAGCCAATTACGATATCCATTTTACTGCTTCATAACAGTAGACATGGGAAACAACACTATACTGCCCTCAGTTCCAACTGTTATCTTAAAAGCTATTTCCACAGATGTTACTTCCGATAAAAAACGCTCCATTTCTTCGTTAGAAAATTAAACAGTTGAAGGAAAATAATTGCCTAAGGATTTTAAATACACTCTGTAAAAATATTGAATTTCAAATTACAAAAGAAATCAAATACAAATAAAAATAAATTATTTAAATAATTGATTAGTTAAATGACTAAACACACTTAAATTTCGCGACACAACACTATTTTAATTCAGTTTTATAATTCGTTTGGGGAAATAGAGTCCTTTATTCTGTCCTTACGCACAGATGGCACTCAAAAAATCCTTAAATTCCATTCGATAGCAGTCAAAATGGATATTTTCGTTGAAATATGGTAATTGGAATTTTTCGTGAATACAATACCTCCTTTACTTCGTACAAGGAACTAAAAAGGAAATATTGTAATCGAGAAAAATTTCGGATATCACATTTTAACAAAAATATACATTTTGACCACTATCGAATGTAATTTAACGATGTGTTTCGTGACATCTGTGCGTAAGGGCGGATCAAAGGACGCTTTTTAACCCAAAAAAATATAAAACTGATTTAAAGTGGATTCTGAAGGGAATTTTTCGTGGTGTCTGTGCGTACGTTCGTATGTATCTCGTATAACGTAAAAATGAGCTGCCTCAGAACGTTGACATTTTGTATATAGGACTGCTATAACATGCAGATATGCACCTCCTATTTTGGTTGCCAATCGGGAGCACCAAAAGTATATAAATATATATATATATATATATATAACCACTCTGTTACTCGGCTCAGTGATCTCAGTTTCTTTATTCTTATATCTTTGTAAATTGGGATTTTTTTGCTTTAAAATGATTGAACTATGTTGTTCTTATCTTCCGGTTAAGGTTCTTATGCCTTTAGTAAATCTGCATGCAATGTTTGTAGAATTAAAAACAATTTAAAAGTTGTATAAGTGCGGCTAAGCCTAATTATTCTTACTATAGCAGACATATTTGTTTACATTTGAACTTAGCAGAATAGTGGATTTGTTGCCAATCTAGAGAAACTAAACTTAACAACAATAAAGATAACGCCTTCTATTATTATTGAGAATTAAATCGTGCTTAATCTATTCTGGAATTTATTCGAGGAAGTAAGTGTTTAAGATTCACTTCGTAACTTTTAATATAGATATTTTATGTATTTTTGCTTTGTCGCTAAGGAAGAACTGAATTAATTGAATGAGAAATACTGAATCTTGTGTAAAAAACAGTTTTTTTGTTTGTTTAATTTCTTTTATACCTCGTTTTAGATTTACTATAGTATTTGAATAGAACATGTGGCAATGATTAGATAATTTTTCAGATGATATGGATAATTTTTGTGGTTCTGAGTTATAAAATGAATGAGTTGTACCGGTGTTAAGTGAACATAGCGCCAGAGCGTTGCTATGGTAAACAAATATAGTGAATTTTAAAAAGTGCAATTATTCTACTGCGGCTTATGCGCTATCGACGAAGTAGATTTAATTCAATCCCATAAGTTTAAACAAAATGCAAGAAAAAATGAATATAATTTAATATTCCGTATAAGGAAGTTATGTGGCGTGCACATCAGATATTTTTTAAATTGAAACTGTTTAATCACAAATGTAACAAATACATTTGTTCTCAAAATTGAGGAAAAAATGTCTCTTTTTCTATTCATCATATAATTGTAAGTATGCTTTTCTTTCATTTCCGAATTATATGAGAACATAATTAGGTTAACTACAAAATCTCCAAAATAATAAAACTAATGATTAAGATATATGAAAGAATCGAGTATTTGTCATACCTGTATGAAAGCTTCAAATGAACTACTTCACGCAAACTTCTAGAATTCATTCTATGTCCGCTGTCGTGTGTTTCATACAGACTACGGAAAGCGATTTACGATGGCATGTTAAGTTACTAGACGTTGCTTAGCAAAGGTACACATAAGATTCAGAAAGCGATTTACGTTGGCGTGTAAAGTTACTAGACACTGTTTGGCATAGGTACTTACTCATAATAGTTAGCTGAAGAAAGCGCAGTATCCGTTTCAGACTGAAGCACCCCATTGTGACCTCAAAGATGACGTGTGAAACAGTGAGAGCAATGGTACCCCTCAACCAAAGATCGTCTATTTCATATTCTTTGCCGAAACGTCTTACATAATAGCTTACATTGTAGCGCAAAATTGCGAAGCTTTGTACCAGAATCAATGTTTCATGACATCTATCATTTGTTTTGAGGAATCTTTTTATTTATGGGGTAACTTAATTATTACGAATTAGCATTATTTTTCTAATACCAGTTTTTTAATTCTTGTTGAACATCGCACGATTGTAAAAGAAAGATTGTGGTGGTGGTGGTGGTGGGGGGGAGTTTTGAAACGAAGATCGAGTTACGTTCAGTTCTTGATGCGTCGAGTGGAACAGAATGGCAATGCCAAAAATTTGGAAACGTGCTTCTGAAAAGAATCGTCAAGGTAAATCTTACGCTAATGTTGATTCTTTGGTAAAACCAAACTCTGTAAGTGAAAGCAAGGATTATGGAGAAAAAGTTGAAAAACTTAGATATATTCCTTTTACTAGAAGAGGCACTGCAGAAGAAAAAAACATAACCTTTGATAATATTTTTCCCGAAATACTGGATAATACGTTGCTGTCATTTCACAAGTTATGCTGGAAACAATGAAGAACGATGGCTCCAAATAATTTTAAGCTCACGCATGTATGAAAAGTAAAGCTTCACAGCCAAGGAATCCTACCTGCTAAAAGGCAGTAAAATTATTGAAAAAGCTAAGAAAACTAACTGAACCCTCAAAATAAAAATTAGGAATAATATTTCAGTTTATTGCTTAATTTTATCTAGTTTTTTACTTTCTTGTACGAAGTAAAGGAAATTTTGTAATCGTGAAAAATTTCGGGCAACGAAAATATCCATTTTGACCTCTCTCGAATACATCTGAAGAATGTTTTTGTGGGTCATTTGTTCGTACGGACAGAATAAAGGACTCTTTTTTCCCAAAACGTATTGTAAAATGGATTTAAAATGGATTCGGAAGATACTTTTCCGCAGTACATACGTATGTACAGAGGCTGTTCGCACATTTTTTAAACGATGTATATTGTATTCACAAAACTAAATTACATAAAGTTCTTGTGTTTTAAATGTTCTATTTGACATCCCTTATTCTGAACTATCTTTCGACACCGCAACTTCCAGGATAATAATGCCTTCTGAAGTGTCAGAAGAGGTATTTTATCCTATTCCTCCCGAACAGCTTTCCAGAGTCCTAGAAAAACCAGCAACAATCATGAATACCTTAGAAAAACTTTCTTTCGATTCTTTGAACCATGTACTTAAATTTTTGTCTCCCCTTTTATGATAATAAATGGCTCTTTTTTTGTTGCAATCATTTAAATACACCCATGCTTCATCTATTGTGACAATTGTTTCCCATTTTTCTTTGGATAAGTGTTTCTCATATAGAATTCTGCAGCGTGTCCTGCGTCGAGCGATATGCTTTGGAAGAAGACGATGCACATTGCGTTTTTTCGCTTTCTTAAGATTTAAATCAACGTTTATGATTTTGTTTACAGTGGACAGCGAGCATTTTGATGATTTTGCAACTGTCCTTTGACTAAGGGGATTTTCTTTTAACATTAAACAACGTACCTTTGCAATAGTCGAAGATGTCCGTTTTTTCCTTGGATACTTGTTTGGAATTTTTGTGTCACTTGAGGCTCCAATTTGACGGTTTTTTCATTTCTTGATGATGATTTTACCTATCGACGCTTTAGATATCACAAAATCATGACTCGCACATCGTTTTTGAATAACGGAGTATGCATATTTCTCTTCGGAAAGAGCGTAAATGTAGCCTTCGAACCACTACTTTGTTAAAGTCGCCATTTTGAATAAAAACAAAACGTTCAAGCCACAGACGATAATTTTGATTTTTAAAAACATAGTACAATCGCAATTATTTCTTTTTCAGCAAACGATTTTTTTATTACCGCTTAACCAAAATTATCTAAAAATGTGCGAACAGCCTCTGTACGTATGTGTCTCACATAACTCAAAAATGAGTAGCCTCAGAAAGTTGAAATTTGTAGGGAACTGCTATATGACTTGTACTTGTACACCTTCCATTTTGGCTGCAATCGGCCGCACCAAACAGAAATACACGAGGA
>KK119210.1:19632-44424 GCA_000611955.2 Stegodyphus mimosarum | reverse complement strand
TATATATATATATGCACCCACTCTGTTACCCGGCTCTATGAGTTCAATCGTTTTATTCTTATATCATGGTAAATTATGCATTTTTTTGCTTTAAATTTGATAGAATTATGTTGTTCTTATGTTTCGGGTTAAGATTTTTACGCCTTTGGTTAATCTGCATGCAACAGTTATAGAATTATCAACAATTTAAGCATTACAAGTTGTTTCAGTATTACTAAGCTTAATGAAGCTGCGATTTGTTTACATTTGAAGCTCTTAGCAGATTAGTGAATTAAGTAAGTTTGTGTAACAACTTCAGTGACGTTTTGCCCAGTAAGACCAAAAGTAAGCTTTTCGTTTTGTGCACTGAAAAATGTGTTTTCCTACCCTCTGGCCGAATTGCTTTTTTTGTGTAGAAATTGTAAAAATTCGTTTTAACTGTATTCGGTGTTTTTCCGTATTTTACTGTTACTAATGAAGATGTTTGGAGTTTTTATGCCTTGCCATAAAGCGAGAACTGAATTAATTGAATGAGAACTATGTCTTTAATGAAATTCGAGGAAATAAGTTTAAATGAAATGGAGCAAAAAATGTATATAATTTAATAGGTCGTACAAGGAAGTCATGTGATGTCTACATCAGAATTTTGTATAAGAAATGTTGCGTTCTATATTTATTTTATCTTGCTACTGCTATTATAGAAGAAATTAAATTCACGAAATGCTACTATTATTTTGGAAGAAAGGGAGCAAAAAGAAATTTATAATTTTGAAATTTATGGGAAAGCAACGGTTTCCATGCATACTTGCCAACCTAGGACACTCAAAAATCGGGAGTTTTAGAAATCGGGAGATTTATTTTCAATGGCAGAACGATTTTTAAATGATAAAAATATATTTTTTAGTAATGAATTAACTTCAAATCGTTACTAATTAATATCTGAAAGTTCAATTACTAATTCTTAAATGCAAACAGTACATTATGGATTAATAACTTTTTGGCCTTTTGTTTCCATAGAAAAAAGTAACTTTTCGTTTTTTTCAATAGAACTCATGTTGTCCTTGTGTTTTTTGTGTACAAACATGTTTGAGAACATCGGCCCTTCCATGGTGCGAAATCGAAAAATCACAATGACAAACGGTACACTTCGCAAATGCATTACGTTTCCTTGAGGAAATATTAGAAGAAACGTCATCTGTGTACAATTTTTGAAAAGTACCTGAGTATTTTACCTTTTTCGCAGACATAACTAATACGAAATGTCGTAATTTCTTAAACTAGTTCTCAAAAGCACGTGCGTTCACACAGGTTAGCGACAAGATAAACGAAATAATAACCTCGATCTTGCTTTGTGCTCAATGGCTAATGACACGCAGTAGCACTCGATGCTCATTGGAGAAATTCAACATGATATTTTCGGGCGCGTGTTCTCACTCACAAAGAAGAAACGCACCATAATTTCTTACTGATGAAACTGTTTTGATTTTCTATGTTGTCTAGGAGAGAAACTAGATGCTTTCAGACATCCTAAATCCCTTTTTCGTAATGCAGATAACGAAGTATTATGCCAAGCTACATAAAATTGTGAGAAATTTTAAGATTAAGGGAAAGTCGGGAGAAATATATTGTAAATCGAGTTGACGGGAGAACAGACAGAAATCGGGAGTCTCAGGCCTAAATCGGGAGAGTTGGCAACTCTCCCGATTTAGGTTTGAAAAAAAAAATAGAAATAGTCGAATAATTTTCATAGTCCCCATTTCAACCATGTAGTTAATGTAATAGTTAAACATTTACTGGAAAGGTCATCTTTCCATGCTTACAGTTCCATTAATATATTTGAGTTTTATTGCATTAAATACTATTGCATATAGCTTACAGTTCGATTAATATATTTGAGTTTTATTGTATGAAATATGTGCATGAGCAATCAAATAAAATACAATTGCCTTTATTTTTCAAAACTACAAATCATGCAAATATGACTAACTTTCCTTTGACAATCCAGTCGTCTTCGAAATCACTTACAATTAAACTCAGCAACTCTGACTGCAAGTGTATAAAGAATTAAAACTTGTTCAACATGTAGAAAATTCCCACCGGATACATTTTGTTTCACGTAAAATACAATAAAATTTTCTTTAGACTGTTTCACAGACACTGAAGTAAAGTTAATATTATGTACAATAAAAAAGTGTGGATGATGGACCCTGCGCCGTCTTTAATATGCCGCTCGGCGGTTGTAATTTAGACGAAGACGAGCGATCACCCACTTTCCTGAATCCAAAATTTGGCCGTCTGTGCTGGTTGTTTAAAATCTCCTGCTACGTTTTCTGAGTCGTGTTTGTAGGAAGAGCTTCTTGTCCATTCCTTCGGATGGTAAGCCTTCTTTTGTTTTTGACCACTACAATCCATTTATCTGGTACCCTGGAATTCCGATGAAACTGTAAGGAAAAAGAAGATAATCATTAGAAAGCTTAAAGATTAATTTAGAAGTCAAACAAAAAATCAGCGTTATATTTGCAAATTTTCACAGGACTAGTTTCGGTGATTTTACCGAACCATCATCCTCAACTGGCAAAGCGCAAATGAATGCCATAAGATACAGTGATTAGGTAAGATAAGAATGGCTGGACAGGAGTTAAGTTACTGGCGCCATCTATTGATGAAACGAGAACTAAAACACAATTTTCTTAAAGGCTGAAGGCAAAGATGGATTGGAATTAGAGCCGTTAACTAGAACAGAAAGATTTTTTTTGTATGTGAAACTCTTCTAGAAAATCTAATTCACCAATGGAAGATGTTTTTTGAATAATTTTGGCTGCAGAAAAATTGAAAGTGTGATTTTCGGACCAACAATGATGAGCAATAAAGGACTTCTTTGTTTCCTTCATCCTAAAGTATGCCTCATGTTCCTTAACGCGAAATTTTAAGGCTCCCTTAGTTTGACCAATGTAAATTAAGCTACACTGGCAAGGAAGCCTGTAAATACCCCAGGAATTCAAAGCTTGAGTGGGGTTCTTGAATATGGAACTCGGAATTTTATTGATAGGACAATAACATTTATTGTTTGACTTCGAAGTTAATATTTGTTCGGCGTGTTATTCTATCTTAAGAGTAAAGATATTTAAAAAGACAAGTAAGAGAAAAATAAATATTGCACTAGAAAGTTTTCCCCATTTATTCTTAACTTTCACTACAGTTAGACTTGAGCTAAGCTTTATCCTGTCCTTCTCAGTTCTTGTCTCAGTATTCGCTCAGACCAGAATGTTATACAAATTTAATAACATGCATAGTTTAAAAGCAGGAGTATGTATTTAGTTTTGCATTTAAGTTCGTCTTGTAAATATTTCGAATATTACCAAGCAATCAACCTCATCTTGCAAATAGTACACTTCACTTTAAGTCAGTCATTTTAATTTGTGCTATTTTTCGACCTGTAAACCACTAGGAATGTATAAATAAATAAATGATGCCCCAATGAAAGCCCGGATTCAGTATGCCCAATGAAATACTTTATTTCTAGAAAACGGAAAATATTTTTACATACTTACAACAGGTAAATGTTTCAATTTAAGAAAGATAAATATTATCTGGTATGTGTCCTCTAGGACTGATGCCAGCTATTATTTATCGTTCTTAAATTGGACAAATTATGCCAGGACACATGTGTCCTCAGCACCGCACTCGCTCGATGAAATTCGTAATCACGTCTTCACATGTCTGTCCATCGAGGTGACTAGACACGTTCAATTTCCTCCCTGAGTTTTTTTTTAGCCCAAAGGGACAATTTGCCTAGAAGGGCTATTAATTTCGTTTTGGCATTTTGCGTTGGTTCACTATAAATGGCTTCAGAGTGCTGCCACCAAATATTAGAGCCCTGTATTATGTTTAAACAAATTAAATAATGAAGAATCTGCATGAATGTATGCATGTTTCTAGCACTGTGAAAAAACGACGGTACCTAGAGACATCAAATTTTGAATAACGTAGTCCTCCACTCCAATATGGGCATTTGGAAGCTCAAATATGGAATTTGGAAATTTTTTTATTATCTATTTCATATTTTGTAAAACTTTAACGAATTGCTGATTAACAAACTCAACGATTTCAAAGCGGGCAGTGGCAACACTGTACGAAAAAAAAAATTATCTCCAGCGCACGAGACTGTATATCGGGAATTCTAAAGATATGCTCCTTTTACATTATTTTGTGATACTGCTGTTGAATTGAATTTTAAAGTTTAAGTGCGAAGAGCGTGATATTTAATAAATAAAGGTAACAAATGAAACGTTAAAAAAAATACTTCTTTGGGCGTAATATAAAATTTGAAAGCTTTTATGGATCTAAAGCTGTCTGGATCGAAAGTGTGGTGATTTAAAGTATTTTGTCGAACAGTTAACCTCAGTTGAAGCTGTGCCTTTAAATTTCTTTGTCGATCTGCAATTTGTAGTTCCATTAGGTGCAGTTTCCCAGCAAACGATTGCACGGAGCTTCCTATGCATAACATATTCTTGTAAATCTCTATTCCTTTTTGGTTAATTACGGTACAGCACGGGAGGGCTATCTGCCTAACAGATGGGATGCCTTCGTGGAGGACTTTTATAAGGGAAACTGGCTCGTATGCACATTACACATGGGAAAATTCTCGAAAACGCCCATGCAGCCAGCCCGTTCTTCTGGAGTTGAACCCAAGTCGGAACTACCAGTGTTTAGCGACTTTACCAATCGGTCGCTAGTAGATCTGTTCCTTTTTGTGGGGCTCTATGTCTATCAAGTTTAAATACAGTTGTAAAATGAGCTACAGAAAAAATTCCAGTCCTGCCAGGATAAACCAAATTAAATATTCTTAAATCGGAACATTTGTTTGTTTTAAGAACGTATAAAAATTCCTATTGCCTAAAAATAAAGTATTTTTGTGGGCATATAAAATACTGAGCTTTTGTTAGCACACCTTATATTTATTTGATTTAAAGTCAACTTGTGTTTACATTGGTATTTAAACAAATATTAAAAGCAAAATTAATTTTGAAAATTTTTGAACAATTATAAGACTTTGTTGCTATATACTTGTTTCGTTTTTCAGTTGTTATTTTTGTTAGCAGACTCGTCTTCAGTGGAAAAATAATTATAATAATTAACTGAATATATATTCCACCGAATTTAAAATTTTATTATTGTTTTTCTATTTAAATGGCATTTTATAAAATAATAATTAATAATTAGTATTTTATAAAAATTAATTAAATATATATGTTATAAAATTAATTAAATATATACGTATACGTTTTTCTTAAATATAAATATAGGAAAAGGAGAAAAGTCCAAAAAAGTTAGATATCTAAATTATACAAAATTGATTTCTTTAAACGTAAAAATGTCAAAACCCGAATCTTTACGTCATTTAAACATTTTTGTACGGCAATTATAATTCTACGACTAACGGTTGTGAAAATAAAAGGGGGTATGGATTTTTTTGAACACGGTATATTACAACATATGGAAATTTAGCAGTCGCTTTCTTATAGAAGATTAACTATTACTTATCTCATGAAGTGGAACCTCTGTTAAAGGACATGTCACTTTACCGAACCTTTCCAATATTGGGCTTTTCATGAATGCTCGAACCCACTTAGCAAGCGGTCATTGCCATTTAGTGGATGACATTCATTGGTAATGGAGGTGCTAATGAGTGCTATGAGTATCCGCTAACGGTTTTGGTTTAGTCTGGTTTACTTTGATTATGGCAAAGCCCTCGATGGTTATCTGCTTAAATCTTTTAACTGTCATACCCGAAATAATCTCGGGCATAGCACTGGTGTTCCAAAATGTCAGGCCCCGAGCGTTACTCGGGGTAATTTCTTTTGAGTGCATCGTATTGTTATACCCGAATATATATCGTAAGAAGTTTATTTCGGCTTCAGTTCAATAGATGGCAGCACTTTACTGAAAGTTTCAAAGGCTAGAGGTTTATGCTCAAAGTGCGTGGTATTTTTTTTTTTGGATTTTTTGCTTGAGCGGCAAACTTTGATTTTTGCAATAAAAAAAGTTGACAATTTATGTACGCAAATCATCAAAATAACTTGACAGTTAAGGGGAGGGATATCTTCGGGAAGAATTTTCTTAGGGTAAACTCTTTCACATATACGTTACACGAGGAAAAAACCACAAAAACGCCCATGCAGCCAGCCCGTTCGCCGTGACTTTAACCCTAAACCGAACTACCTCTGAACGCTCGGCCGCTGGTGGGCAAGTATGTGCTAACGAGAGGTTTGACTGTATTTGCAAGTTTTAAAGAAGTTTTACCTGCACTGAAGTGGAATTTGATGAAGGATTCTTCACTTGTCGAACTGTTCCCAAACTTGTTATTCTCACTTGCTTGTTCCTACTATCTGTAGCCAAAGCTATTTGGCTCATCTGTGAACGACTCGATTTAGGATACTTCTTTGTGTACAAGGAAGTCGATGCTGAATGATGAGACACGTGAGGATAATGATGAGGCTTGTGCACTATGATGGGTACTATTTTGGTTTTCTCCACAGGCACATGTATTACTTTCGTCTTGACAACAGGAACTGGTACGTGCACAGGTACTGGTACTTTATGGTGAGCGATGATGAAGTTGGTGTGATGTTTTACCCTGCAATTACAAAGACACGTTAAAGTTTGCCTGTCATTAAACGTTAAAGAAAAGCAAATAGAAAGAATTCAGTTGCTAATAATTGCTATAATGGATGAATTTCTGAGTGGTTTTTGCAATAACATATGTGATATTGAGTTCTATATTTAAACTTTTGAAACTTCTCCTGCTAATTGATGAATCTTACACCGATTCTTGTTGCTTTAGCACGACCTATAAACATAAATGATTGCTAAGTATTACCCCAAAAGGGCTGTTACACTCGAAACATGGTTTTGCGTTGTTTCGCTCAAAGCTGTACTTATTCTTTCGAGTCTGTTGCCATTTATCAATACGTAACATATTTATCTTTCATATTAAATCTGTCAGTTACTGATTAACAAATTAAGCTATTTAAAAGAGTACATGCAGTTCTTAAGAATATTATTTTTTTACTTTTTAATCTGATTGATTTAAAAAAAGTCCGTTACTACGATGTATTTAATAAAAAATATTGTTACGTTTTTCTCTTCTTCTTCTTACGTACGATCGTTAAAGGGGTTCGTGGATTTGGAGTGAATAACGACGACACTCGATGAAGTATCGAAACACACTTTATTGGCCAGTATTTTTCAAGACAGCTCCAAAATCACGCTTACAGTCGTCGAAGAACTACTATAAACACGCTGAGACAATCAGCGACACAGCCTTCAGGCTATAACGGTGAAGACGGCTTCACGGCAAAGCACCAGAGTACAGTTCCCGACTCTGCTCGGTCGTTATCGGAACTCCAAATACTCTCGAGACTCCACGCTAGAACTCGCGATGCACTCGACGATACGCTAGAGTGCAACTCCCGACTCGGTTCAGTCGTTCCCGAAGCTCAACACACTCTAAGATAAAACTCGACGATGCACTGCCTCGCGATACATTAAAAGACTCGTTCGATGCACTCGACGACCAACTCGTCACTAGACTACGCACTGGCTCTTAACTAACTTCGCACTGGCCCAAGTAACTCGATCTCCGCGTACCAGCAGGGTTTATATAGCTTTTGGCTTGTGTTCGAGAACGTTCTGGCGTAAACCAGGAAGAATTCGTTTTAGAAGGTTCTCCATGCGTCTATAGCATTACGCCAATTTGGGCGATTTTTCGCAAAATGTGGCAACCCTGTCTTCCCTTGCCATTTTATGGCAACCCTAAGCCTGCTTTGCGGGGAAGCTATCTTACCGCGCCTGGACATTTCGTATCAATATTAAATACACTCACGTTTGTGAAAATTGCAACACCAAGAAGGAATCGTCATAATTGAATGCAATTTAATACACAGTTGAGTGGTAGTGGTACAAATAAATGATTAAATGTTCAAAGCAAACAAACAAGAACAAGAGATCAGAATCAGTATTTTGTGTGGCCACCACGCGCCGCAATAAGTGCTGCTACACGACGTGGCATGGAGTCAAACAAAGTTTGAATGTCTGACTGAGGAAGAGCATTCCATATCGTTTGTACGCGTACCCAAAGTTCGTCTGCAGACGCAACAGGACGAGGATCACGAGCAAGACGCCGACCAATGACATCCCACACATGTTCAATTGGCGACATATCCGGGGAACACGCAGGCCAAGGAAGAAGCTGTACCTGCTGCGCTGCAAAGAAGGATTTAACAATCCGAGCAGTATGAGGGCGGGCATTGTCCTGTTGAAATACAGCGCCTGGCAAGCTTTGAAGGAAGGGAACAGCTTCGGGCTGTAGAACTTCACGGATATACCGGTTGCTGTTCAGATTGCCCACAATTCGTAGCAATTGAGATCGTCTATGATATGCTATGGCGCCCCAGACCATAACTCCGGGTGTTCGTCCACTGTGGCGTTCGATAATGCACTCCGGAAGGTGGCGTTCACCGGCATAGCGTCTGACACGAATGCGGCCATCATGGTACCACAAATTAAAGCGGGATTCGTCAGAAAACACGACATGCTGCCAATCAGCACGCCAGTCTCTATGCTGATTGGCCCATTGTAGCCGCAGGCGGCGATGGTCGTGCGTTAGGGGGATCCTGTATAAAGGAGTCCGTGCGCGCAGTCCACACTGCAGCAGACGTCTACGAATTGATGAAGCACACAATGAAACACCTGTAGCTATTGACCACAGTGCTGCCAATTGTCTAGAGGAAGCTGTACGGTCCGTCCGCGCCATGCGGACCAGGTGTCTATCATCGCGAGCTGACGTCACATTTCGGGGTCCACTCCCGGATTTCCGAGTTGTCCGACACTCGTCCGTCCACTGCTTCCAAACGCGCATCACTGTGCTGCTGTTACGCTGCACACGAGAGGCTACTGCACGATACGACAATCCAGCTTCACGAAGGCCGATGATTCTCCCTCGTTCAAACTCTGTAAGTTGTTCAAATCTCGCTCTCTTTCGTCGACGAGGCATAAGTACAGATTGAGTTAACGTTTACCACTAGCAGATAACCACCGATAACCATACACGCCTCGCTACAGCCGTCTATTTATTCGGATCCATCAGCCGTTCAGAGGGCGCTGCTCAGCATACGCATGCGCTACGGATTTGCAATTCTAATCATTTGCATATCATGCGCTACTTTGCATTTCCTGAAAATTTCAGCTCACTCGCGTAAGTCCTTCATGGTGTTGCAATTTTCACAAACGTGAGTGTATTTTTTTATGGAATTAAGTTATACATTTTTTCTTTTTTGAAATATCGAGAAGATATATAACGTTCCCATATTATTCTAATTGTACATTCATCCAGTATCCTATAAAACGTTTCGTAATTTTATCTGGATAATCTCTAATGATAATCTGTACTGATAAACCACATTAAATTTTAGAGAGGCCTTTTGGAGGGAAGAGTATTAAAATCTGAACTTCTTAAAATTGTTTTATTTGTTTATGCAATTAATTGACATCATAAACTTTGAAGTTAAGCAAATATGATGCAATTCCTCGAAAATAAACGAATAAATATAAATTTTCTCATCACTGCCAGTTAAAAAGAAAATAACAGATTGAAACAAAAAGGAAAAACAAAAATTAAAAAAAAAGGAAGATAAAGAAACTTTAAGGGCTGCTCAGTGTTTTAAAATACATACCAGAAGTCTAGAAGTACAACAATACTTCACATAGTCCGGCTTTGATCAGCCCGGAAACACTATATTGCGGATTAAAAATTCCAAAGCAAATTAAATTTTAATTGAGAAAAATAATTCTGAAATGTTAGTGTACAAAATTATTTTTTAAACATAAACGATCTTTTTTTCCCCTTTATACAATCAGGTTTTTTTTTCTGCGATTTATTTTTATGCGATTTTTTAAGTATGTAAAATATTGTTACGAAAAATTCGGCGGTTGCGCCTGCATGTAAGCTTTCCGGCATAGCACTAGGGTTGCCATAAAATAGTGTATGTTAGGGTTGCCAGATTGGCGACTTTATCGCCCATTTGGCGACCAAATTGGCGATATCCCATGGTCCAATCGGGAAGCTTCTAGAATAACTTCCTGTCGAGCTATTTCTCGAAACGTGTGGAACTTAAAGAAAAGCTATATAAACCCTTGCGTTTCTGAGAGCAGTGAGTTGCGAGTTAATTGTGAAGTAGTTGCGAGAGTGTGATTAAGTGGGTGAAGTAGTGTGAGAGTTGTGAGAATCGCTGCTTACTGTGAGTGCTAAGCTACGCGAAAGTCTTGTGAACGGAAAGCAATCGAGATAGTGCTTTGCCGTGAAGCTATCTTTACAGTATAGCTTGACAGTGTATTGGTGATTGTTCCACGGTGTTTTATTATAAGTTTAGTGTTGCCGTGAAGCTACCTTTACAGTTACAGCCTGAAGCTGTGTTGCTGATTGTTTCAGCGTATTTATTGTAGATTTTCGACGCTTTTAAAGGTAATTTTGGAACTGTGCTGTAAATAGTGATTCCTGTAAATAAATTGTGCTTTTTATTGTTCTGCATCGTGTTTTCATCGGATACTCTCAAATCTACGAACCCGTAAAACGCAACAATATGATACATATTTTAGTATCTTGTGTGGCTTCCCATTGTACAAATATGTAACTATGCCCGGGATATTGTTTCATAGGTTTAACATACATAACCGCGTCTCACGAAGACAACTTAAGCAACATGGACTGTGTAAAAATGTCTGGATGAAAATTAACAGCTGAACAACTTAAAAAAAATATTGAAACTTTGTCAGAGCATATTGCGGAAGTTGCTTCCAGTATTTAACGTCGCCTTACGATTCGCGGAATAATGAAAAATGCAACTTGTATAGCTGCAAAGAAGTGTTTAAGACAAAAACGTCAATGTCAAATAAGAAAAATCTACAGACATCAATATTGCAGTTTTTATAGAATGATAAATAAATTAGGAAACACTTGGATTTAAAAAAAAATTCTAATAAAAACATTTGAATTTTCAGTAGCTTTTTCAGGAAGAATTTTTTGAATCAATTATAATTTTTTGCGTGTATTTAATTTCTCAATCAATCTGGCTTCGATCAGTCCGAAGTAGTGGCAGAATTGGTTATTTGGACTATGAGATGGGTTGTTTCATTTCACTTTTACTTTATTGGTACTAAGTTAGCAGAAGTCTAGTATTGCGTGAAAAAATGGAAATATATTTGCAAGGGTTTTGTTAATAATGCGTGGAAAAAGTCATTGGCAATAACAAGTTTGTAGATAAACAGTGGTTGATTTAAGAAGTCGAAGACTAAGACTACTTATCTGAACTTTTACGGTCATATCGTCTTAAGATATACCCTATGTTTTATTTCATCTTTAATTCTACGATCATAATTCCCAAATGTTATTTTATGGTATTTTTGTTAAAGTTTTACTAACGAAGTGTTATTTAATTTAACCCTTAAATACATGAATTTTTATTTTTATTACTAAAGTCAAAATACATAAGAATTGATATCAAATAAAATAGGAAAAATACTTGAAAAATCTAAACTAAGTTTTTATTCCAATTTTTGAAAAAATATTATTAACTTTTACAAAAAAAAAGCTAGACAAATGTGTAATAATACATACCTTATATACTTGTTCAAACATTTTAAAAACTTTGAGTACATCAAAATAACAACAAACACAGAATCAAAAATTCGTAAACGTAAATGATGTCTACACTTTACACATAAACTCACAATAATGACTGTTACACCATTAGTGGTGCCGCCACACTTGAAACTTCTAAAACTATATAGGTAAACAATGTGTATCCAATTAGTTACACTATGCAGTAAGCTAAAATTTGTGTTTATGATTTGATTTATAGGACTAAATGCATGTAATTGCCGAAGGGTTAATTCTTTTCTTTCTGCTCCAAGTTCGTTCATCCCATAAGTTATGTAGATTTGGATGGCAGCAGTTTTACTTAAAAGTGTGAGAGTTTTGGCCTGCTCTTCGGACATTAACGGTGTATTTGGAAAGTCATATGATACCATTCGCAAACTTTCCTGATTAGAACTTAACCAGTAAGTTATGTCCTTACAGGGCTATCATGCGCCTGATTTTACTTACGCGTCACCAAGTGCAAAGAAAATGAGCTCAAGAAATTGCAAATCCTGGAAAACAACTTGGTGAAAATTTGCACCATTATTTGGAAATTATCATGGAGGAATATTTAGACAAGCTGAATGTTAAATTCTACAACAAGGCAACAGTCAATAACTATTGCAAACCTTGTTTCACTTCTAAATTATGAAATCTTAGTGGACGATCGTTTTCATTCGTATGCTGCACATCTTCTTCTATAGCGTGAAGGATTTGCCCCCTGACATGCGGTTTCACCTTTCACCTACACAAAACCGAACTGTCTTTTACGTTTCATGAAATAAATTTTTAATCATTGCATATTTTCCTTTATCGTGTGCTGCCTGGATTGGACACCTCAACCTCGAAGCTGAGGCTACTCTAACAGTTAGGAACATTACCCGCCTATAGTTCGACCGCTTCATCCGCGAATATGAGCGCAAACACGTATGCGCCATTCGGACCGAATTATTCTCAAAATAGGCTGGATGGATGGGAACTTTCATTCTCTCCAACGTATCTCTTTTCGAAGGAGAGAAGACTTTCACTTAACCTTTCACATCACAGCAAATAATAACGCCCCCTTCTGGACGAGTCTAAGTGTTTTGGCAGAATGTCAGCCAGGTTTGTGTTTGAGACGGTCGAACTATACCTGAAAATCTCCGCCGCCTACCTGAATTTG
Source organism: Stegodyphus mimosarum (assembly GCA_000611955.2). NCBI lineage: Eukaryota > Metazoa > Arthropoda > Arachnida > Araneae > Eresidae > Stegodyphus > Stegodyphus mimosarum. The sequence continues at coordinate 31,588 of KK119210.1, read as the reverse complement.
CTCCTAGTGCTATAAATAGCACCAGATTCGTGATGACACTAGCTGCTACATAAGCAAACCCCCTCTTCTCTTCTGTTTACCATCTAAGATCTCCTACGAGGGACATATTTCATGTACCACTTAGTCTGAGGCTTCGTAAGGAACACTGTAATTGCTCTGGAAAGTATTGCTTAGGCAGAAGAGCTTCAGAATAACACTGTAGTGTGGCCGTATTTGGTCAGCACCCACTGCCTTGCCAAAAACTGAAAAGAGGTTTCAGCTGGGAATACTTTAGATTGAAGTTAAGTCCTGCCTGGTAATTCTGTGCTCGGAATTCTCTTCTGGTTTAGGTAATCTTGTAGTCTCGGCACATGGGTTAGATTTAAATTGTTGAATTTTTATCCTTTGTGTAAGGAAGCGTTGGTGAAGCTAGGCCCAGCCTAGCTGGTAAATTTGCTCGTATATTTTAATTTAATCACTCATAAGTGGTGGGGTAGAAGAAACTTACGTTTAATTATTCTGCTACCTTTAATTCTGTTGTTTTATTTTTAATTAAGTTGTCGGACCCCCTTGCTTATCTTCTGATGTGACAGCTGAAGTGCGTGTAGAAACCACACAGGATAAGGGTAAAAAGAACCCTTTATTACCTCTTTAAAATTCACAATGCGTCGACTTGACGCTAACACACTACGCCTGAACAGGGCGGTAACTCTAATAACAAGAACTAAACTAATAATTCGAAGATGGTAACAAGCAGTAGAATTACTCTACAGGGCTCAGATAATCCTGTTTCCTAAAACCGCGTCGAATATCTAGTGGCAGCAAAGTAATAGCTGTTACACCACGTTAACCAGCAATAAATGCAGAACAGAAGCTCACGCTACAAAAAGTACAGCGCTTGCCCAACTCTCTACCTTTCCTTTCTAGAACTCAGTATTTAAACTTTTTGTTCTCAAGGTAGAATCTGCATTACTTCGCGCGCGCTACCAAATTTAAATCTTCAGGCATTGACAATTAGGGGAATGAAGGCTTATAGGAAAGAACATAAACTTAAATTTAACTGGTTATTAAAACTAAATATAAATCTTTACAAAGGGTTTTAATTATTCTGTTGTCTGTTTGTTTGATGGTTAACTATTCTGATGGTAACAATTCATAACGAACGTAAAACTTCAGAACGTTTGCTGGAACGCATACCAGGTGTTACAATTTTACAACATAACTATTACCTCGTACTGTTTGATTAAACTGTTGCTTCTCGCAAGCTGTAACCAAATAAATTTACCAAATAAATTTGCAAACGTTCATTATTTTTTAAGTAAGGGTTTTAGAGTCGCTTGAAACATCAGACCCCTCACAACTGCAATTCGAGAGGCTCCATAAATCCGCTTCTGGATGTGGAAGGTCAACGTAAGTACTTTTGCCAGGAGCCACGAGTAAAAATCAAAAAAGGTACAAAATAGAATTTAACACTCGACCTTGTAATTAAGAAGTTCACTTGCTTATTAGAAGATCCTAGAACACACTTAACAGACTTCAAAATATAACTTTAAATAACTTTTTCGTTGCACTTCGAGATGATGCTTAATGGAAGTTGTACTGTTATTTTAACATTTAATTTACAAGTTTTCAAAAACAAACTTACGGAATCGGGACATATTTATGGTGAATATGATGGTGATGTTGCCCTCCTCCGCCTCCACCATGCACTGGCACAGGAATTGGCATATAATGATGCCCACCTCCACCTCCTCCACCGCCTTCCTCTCCACCTTTAGCAAGGGCTTTGGCAATGAGACCAGCTGCTAATAATTTTTCCATTCCACTTTGGTTATTACCATGATGTCCCCCAGAAGCTCCTCTCCAGGTGATTACCAGGATTACAGTCAGACTCCACAAGAGGGAGCCTCGTCTTCTCTTCAATCGTCTGAAAAAGATATAACAATTTAAATTTTTACCGGCAGATTTTCTTTGAAAAAGTATAATTTGTAAAACCAGCTCTTCTTAAAATAGTTGCCTTTGGTATATTCTTCTATCAGGCGTATTAGTAGGAGTAATAATGACATCCATAATGAAAGTTAATTATAATTAATTATGTAAAGCTTTTCATCATATATCTGTACATCAAGTCAAAACAAAAATTACAAAATCGCAGTTTTTTTGGTATTTATGTATTATCGTAACAACTTTATTAGAAGTCGCCAGATTTTCAATATGTGCCAAGCTCTTGCAACGATTCTCTTAACCAATCTTCAGGCAGTCATGCTCGTCAAGCAAAGTCGCCATTTTCGTTTGAGTTCTTTTTATTCTATTCCCAAGCATAACTGTTTTTATAGATAAAGCGTGCTACATTTTGCATTAATTTTAAAATATTATTTCTGAAATTAACCAGGCATGAAAATAAGTGCTGTAAAATATTTGCAAGAATACGACATTTTAAGTAACATAACATAACAAGGGAACAAAGTCTAGTTTGCGCAATTCTCTGGTGTTCTTTTTAAGAGAAAACGAATCGCTTCAAAGGCGAAAAGGAGAGCTAAAAATTCATAAAAGGATTTCGCGAAAAAATGTGTTCTATTTATTTTTTTAATATGCGGTATAATCCTTCTTTAATAATTAAAATTTGTGTTTTAATTTTTGAACCGTATTTTCTTTTCATAACGTTTGCCGATTTAGGATAAATATCGATAATTTGGGAATGATTTTAAAAAGGATCATGAAAATCGATAACTTACACCCGATAAGTAACTTTTACCTATTCATCTCTAAGGCTGCGTTCAAACGGTGACGTAAATGTCGCAGAGGCATAGTGACAAGGAATTAAATGCGGGAATTCCGTTCACACCTGCGGCACAGGATCTAAGTTGCACCCACTTAGAGAAGCTAAATTTGCGCATGCGTGGATATGTCTGCAGCTTTCCCACTCTGTTTTCCCATTGAGGTTTCGCGTGTTCGCTCTGACTGGTCGACGCTTACCCCAAGTCGGCATAGAGTTGAAAACTTCGAACTTAATGCCAAGAGCCCTAAACCAGATTTTGTGGCGTAGCACAGACTGGTTGCCTGGCAACGCAGCTCGGCTTAACCACTTATGCTCTTTATATCGCCGTCTGAAAGCAGCTTTAAAGGCGCAAACTAAGCCAATGTGGTGGCTTTAATATGTGAGTACTTATGTGAGTACTGTTTGTTTCGTGTGTGTGGCGGGGGGATTGAAGTTTAAAAATTCAAAGAAGTAAAGGTTTGCTGGTATTTTCTTCGTAGAAAAAGCGCAGTTTATACAATAATTAACAGTGATACTGAATTACTATTTAATATTAATACTGTATTCGAAATTTTGAGTCTTCACGAAGAAGTTGTCTTCGGAAAGCATGAACAGCTCCGCTCTTCTCGAAGAGCCAGTAAGCATTCTAAACCCACTCCAATGACAATGGACAGACAGTAAATATGTTCAGTATCCTTTAAACGTGATCATAAGTATAATTCTATTTTTTACAAACATATTAATATAATGTTAATAACTTGAGATTTAAAAAAAATTAAAATTAAACAACCATATGTTCGTATGAAAAAAAAAAAAAAAATAAATAAATAAATAAACAACCAGATGTTTGTATGTAAAAAAAAATTAAACCACCATATGTTCGTATGCAATGAATAGTCAGCTTCGAAATTAATAAAATTTCTTGCAGTAATATAAAGACTATCACTGTAGAAATATTATAAAGACCTCTTGAATATCTAAGCTATCAGCTGTGAAAATAAGAAATAAAAAAAAGTAATATAAATAGCTTAGGAATATGTTGAATAATTCATAAATGCTTTTTATTATACTCGGGATCAAGCCTACATGATATTTTATCTCAGGCTGAATTAGTGACTGTCAAAAGTCAGTTAGTTTATTATAAAACTAGTTTCGCTTTTGCAGTAAGAATCGGAATATTTCAACCGCTTGATTTATTTTGTATATAAAGTACTTTAATTTTATGGGAAAAATTAGATATTTTTGGTAATCGCTTTAATATGTATCTTATAATCCCCAATGGGTTTAAGTTTGATTTATTTGATTATGGCAAAGAACACGAGGGCTATCTGATTGAGGGAACGGATGCCTTTTTGGAGGATTTTCTAAGAGAAACTGGCTCGTATACACTCAGTGGGTTAAAGTGTGATCTTCTTAGAGTGTACTTTTGCGGCAGTTACAGGATGGATGGTCAGCAGGGGTTTTGGCATGTCAGCTGTTGAGCCCGATTCTTGAATTTACAGTCCGGTAGTGCTCTCAGTTGGTTCATTTCAGTTTTGAAAAAGAAACCCTCAGAAGATAGACCCGAGGGTGTCTTATTCTTCTTTCTTTTTTTTTCAACAAGTTCCATGAAAAACTTGCAGTTCGCTAGTATTTTAAATACTCCAGCCGTTGAGGCAAGAATGAAAGGAGAGGCCAACCCCGCACTACGAGTGAAGCAGTGCTCCCAGGCTTCGGTCTCCAGATGGAGCGTTTTTTGATTACATCCAGAAGTTCCCTTGGTAGCGTTTTGATAGTATTTCGACACACAACAGTTCCATACAAATCGATACATACTTCATCATAAAAGAAACATTCACTGTGTGATGGATAAAATCAATTTGTATAGTTTAGAGACATTTACGCAAAAATCACATTTTGGTTATTTTTCGATAACTAACGACAGCGATTTTTATTATGAATTTGTTTTATAAAATTCTAAGCTGTTGAACTACAAAAATATAGATTTTAGCAAAAATATTATTCTTAAAGAATGAAAAATTGTGTACGGCTTTCGATACGTTTGAGAGAGTATTCGCTACTTTCATTTTATGTTCCAAATAGTACCAAAATGCTTTAAATAAAACAATTCTTTTTGTCATCTACATATTATTGTAATATGTACTTTTTAATAATTTTTAGAGGAGAGGCTTAATATTTGCTCAATTTAAACTCATCATTTTATTTTTTTATAACTGAAAAATAATCACTTTGGGTAAACTAAAAAATAAAATTACCACCAAATTCTGCAATCATCATCAAAATTAATAAATATACAGTCCTACATGCCAATAAGTTAACTTTTCCTTGATTTATAAGCACACATTTGTGTAAAATTATGTACAATTTTACACAAATGTGTGAAACAGAAGACAAATGCATTTGCGAATTCGACGGAAGTATCATGTACGGTCAAGATGATGTGACCATGTGAACGTGCCACATCATTAAGACTGCTAATTAAGAATTTGAAAATAGAGTAATCGACGGAGGTGAAAACATTAAAAAAATTGTTCTCTTACATTTTATAACAACTCAGTTACAAGTTTTAAATAATACTGAAACTGACTTAATTTGTTGTGGACGCTATGCTGAGTCAATATTTGGGATAATTTAATAACTTAAACGATAATTCCAGAATGGGTTAAGCATAATTTAATTCGCAGTAATAAAAGAATGCACTACTTTGTTGTTGCGAAGCTTAGTTTCTCTAGATTGGCAACAAATCCCCTATGCTGCTAAGTTTCAAATGTGAACAAATATGGCTGCTATGGTAAACAAAAATAGGCTTAGCTGCACTTAAACAACTTTTAAATTCTTGACAATTATGAAAATTTTGCATGCAGATTTGCTAAAGGCATAAAAACCTTAACCGGAAGATAAGAGCAACGTAATTCAATCATTTTTAAAGCAAAAAATGCGCAGTTTACCAACATAAATGAAACAAACAACTGAACTCACTGAGCCGAGTAACAGAGTGGTTATATATATGTATACTTTTAGTGCGTCCGATTGCAAGCACAATAGAAGGTGTATATCTACATGTTATAGCAGTCTGATATATAAAATTTCAACGTTCTGAGACTACTCGTTTTTGAGTAATTGAAATACATACATTTTCGTACATACATACATTTCTGTACATACATATATACATACATACATTGAAATACATACATTTTCGTACATACATATATACATACATACATTGAAATACATACATTTTCGTACATACACACGTACATACATTTCTGTACATACATACATTTCGTACATACATACATTGAAATACATACATTTTCGTACATACGTATATACATACATTGAAATACATGCATACATTTTCGTAGTCTCTGCACGTTCGTACGTACGTAGGTGCAGAGACGAAGAATAAAATCTCTTCTGAATCAATTTTAAACTAGTTTTATAATTCGTTTTTGGAAAAAGAGTCCTTTATTCTGTCCTTACGTACAAATGTGAAGCAAAAATATCGTTAAATTGCTTTCGAGAGGGGTCAAATGGATATTTTCGTTGAAATATGATACCCGAAAACTTTCGCTATTACAATACTTCCTTTTTACTTCGTACAAAGGAAGTAGAAAACACCCCTTTGGGCGTAATACAAAATCTGAAATCTTCCATATTTGTTTTTCTCTCTCTTTTTTAATTAATTTATTTATGTACTTTTGCTTTTTCTGTAATTTAGTATGGTGATGTTATCAGTTTCTTTAATTTTGACCCTGATATACGGATGGCAGGTTACCTAAGGGATAGTAACCGGCATTTTTCGAGAATAACGACCGTTCTTAGAGCACACTGTCACAATGATGAGAATCAGTGTTTACGTTCTTAAAAATACTATTCAGTTTTGGAGGGGTCGTCCACGGACGGTGATTGCTCAGAAAGGGTTCCCAGCCCTTACATATGTATATTTTGAATTCAATTCGCATATAGCAATCGGGTGAAGCATTTGATGCTTCTTTGAATATAAGAAAAGAAAAACTATAACTTGATTATAAAGACTATGCATTCAACTGTCAAGTCTACTTAAATAAGGCCTTAAATTTAGGCCATAAACTGTTACATCAATGTTAAATATAATCTGAAAATCTAATAGAACAAGGAATATGTGGTAAAACACATTAAATAATTGACAAAACGCTTGAGAAGGAAAAATAGACAGTATGGAATAACGTGTGTCCCAATTCAAGCGAGAATGCCAATTCGAAAATTCGAAGAAAAGAGAGTAATCCGTTTTCTTGCCCCTAAGATACTAACCGAAATATATCTCTTTGGCCATGAAACAGACTCATCTTCTGTTCCCGATAATCGCTGAAGTAAAACGACGTATTTAGAAGGAAGCAAGTTCTCCGTTCCGCGCCACTCAACACAACAACAAGATTTCCAATAATCTTTATGCATGTAGTCCACTGCGTTTCTGAAGAAGGAAAGTTTTTGCCATATTCCAGATTGATCATAAAGCGCGAAGTTCAAGAGTTATTTGGCTTAATCTGATTCTCGCGTGGAGTGATCGTTATCAGCACACAAAATTATTAAAAACTCCACTCTGTTTCTCAGTAATGCATCGCACCAAAAAACTTTTAAGATTTTCACTGGTAATGCTTATAATTTAGAATTTTTGTTTCGAGAATGTACCTAAAACTTTAAAAATAAATAAACAAAAATATCTGAGAGCTTTCAGATTATATATTACCTCCGACGGGGCATTTTTTTTTACGTTTTGTGTGTTACCTTTGTTTATTAAATATCACGTTCTTCGCAGTTAAACCATAAAACTCAATTCAACAGCAATATCACAAAATATTTAAAAACAGCACATCTTAAGAATTTCTGATACACAGTTCCGCGCGCTTGAAATAAAAATACTTTTTTTCCCATACAGTGTTGCCATTGCTCGCTTGGAAATCGTTGAGTTTGTTAATCAAAAATTCGTTAACGTTTTACAAAATATAAAAGAGATAATAAAACAAATTCCAAATTTGGGCTTCCGGATGCCCATATTAGAGTGGAAATTCAAATTTGCTGTCTCTAGGTGTCTTTGGTTTTCCACAATGCGAGAAAAAGTACATATTGTTACGTGCGTACGGGTTCGTTATATATTGAATGCACAAGTCGTTAAAAAGTTAACAAAAATTTATTCTTTCCACATGAAATAAATTAAAATGCTGAAATATTTCTTCACAGATCTTCGCACAATATCACAATATCTCAAACGTTTAGCAAAAACTCAGTTCAAAGCAGATAAAATAATTCTATCTCACAGCGAAATCGCTACAATCAATACAGCATTAAGTAAACAAACAGCAGTTCGCTTTTTACAGCTACAAGTAATAACAGCAACAACAACAACTACAACTGAGATGAGAATGGCGAGGAGAGTGGTTCGAAAACCAGGGTGCATGGGTCAAAGGACCCTACCCCTCATCGAATGCATAAGTATGATTCTAATAAATTGGCAAGTACAAAATAACTTAAAAATAAGTAATAATAGATTTTTTTTAAAATATATAATTATATATATGAAAGGTACTAATTAAAGTAAGTAAAAACAAAAGGAAGGCGGGGCTATTATCAATAACTTGCCCTATGAAAAGTAAAATTTAAAAGTAAATAAAGCCATTCAAAATCCCACGAAAAAACCGAAAATGCCTGTTTAGAAAGAGAAGGCCGCTGAGCTGGTGACACACTAATTATATGCGTAAAGAAAAAAAAATCATGATGTTAGGTAACATGCGAATACAGAGGTGCACTCAATCCGATTAAATGTATAAAAATATAGAACAGGAGAGGAATACAATGCAAATAACACTTGATAAATACAAAATACAATAATGCAACAGAATTGTCGTACAAGTCATTACAACAAAATAATAGGCATTAATCAAGATTAACATTTAAGATAGCCCGAGGGCGTCTAACATTGACAATATCATTGACATCATAGTCATAAATGGTCATGGTGGGATTGTTAAGATCCCCCAGACCTTCAAAAAACTTACGTGCCAGACGGCAACAATAACTTTTAATATATTCAATTTTAAGTTCGTCATGCAAGCGCTGATTTCTAATGTACCATGGGGCACATACTATTTGGCGTAGAACACTGTTCTGCGCTGTTTGTAGTTTTTTGCGAATAGACTTACAAGAGTACGCCCACACAGGGCAAGCATAACAAATAATAGAACGCAACAAGGATTTATAAATAAGTAACTTATTATCTATAGATAGAACGGAGTTTCGAGAAATTAAGGGGTTAAGTATTTTTTGACGTACTCGAAACTTTTTAAGACTACTTGTAATATGTGGGTTCCATGATAACCTTTTGTTGAGGATCACCCCAAGATAAGGGACTTGCTTGGCCCAGGGGATGGTCTCTCCATATAACTGTAAATTTTTAGGAGTTTTCACTTTTTTGGTGAACAGGATGGCTGCCGTTTTATCAACGTTTATCTTGATTTTCCACTTCACTAGCCAAGTCTCTAGTAATTGTAAGTGGTTTTGTAATCGTTGAATTGCTGAACCAATAAATGCACTTTGTGTGAGGATCGCAGTGTCATCAGCATACATTGCGAGTGTCGTGTCAGGTGTGGTGGGGATGTCGTTCACGTATATGTTGAATAATGTGGGGCCCAAAAGAGACCCCTGGGGGACTCCAGCCTTTATGGGTCTGGCTGTTGAATGTGTGCCTAATACGTGAACGACAAAGTGTCTACCGGTCAGGTAGGATTTAATTATGTTAATGATGTAGCCTGGGAGACCCAGACAGTGTAATTTGTATATAAGGGCATCCAGCCATACACGGTCGAAGGCCTTAGCGACGTCTAGAAAGACTCCTCCTGTGACTCTTTTCCGTTGAAATCCACCAGTGATCATTTCAACAACCCGATAAAGCTGATGAGTTGTAGAATGCTTACTACGGAAGCCGAATTGGTAGGGAATAATTGAGTTGTTCTGCTCCAGATGCTCATTGACTTTTTTAAGAATAACTGCTTCCACCACTTTGCTTAGCGTAGACAGTAGACTTATTGGTCGATATGATGCTGGTTCTGTCGCAGGCTTATTGGGTTTAAGAAGTGGAACCACTTTGGCAAGCTTCCAGGTCTTCGGGAAATGTTGCATCTTCAGAATAATATTGATGATCTTCGTTAGGTAGCATATGGTTTTAGGAGGAAAATGTTTAATCATGTAATTGGTTTTTCCATCATATCCAGGGCTCTTGTTTTTCTTCAATCTCTTGATATATCCAGAGACCTCCGACAGCATGACTGTGATGATGTTGTCTGTGTAGGGACTTGTTGTGTAGTTGTTGTGAAAACTAGACATGAAGTGATCCGTGTTTGTGTCACCAATGTTGTTAGTGCAAAACTGAGATTCCAGATGCGTAGCTAAAAGTTCTGCTTACAACTGAGATGAGGTGTTTCACCTCGGCTTTTATAAGCTTTTTAATTATCAGTAGAACAATCGCGATATTTCTAGATTTTTCGGGATGGCAACAGTAATTACGAGATATTTATTTATTAAGCATTAAATGCACGCACTCTTTTATTTTTTATTGCTATTTTTTTTTTCGACGTAGTTTTCTCTTAGAAAATCGTCTGCGTTGCACGGGGAAATAAAAAGGAATTTTAATTACAATTCTAAATAAATAGCCAAATAAATGTGAATTTCGTAACAATATATTCATGCCGATTCTTCATTATTTAATTTGTTGAAACATAATGCAGGACTCTAATACTTGGTGGCAACAATTTGAAAAGTGAAACTTCGTTTTACAGTGGCCAATGCAAAATGCCAAAACGAAATTTATAGGCCTTCTTGGCAAATTGCCCATTTTGGCTACAAAGATTCTTTTCTTTAGTTAAGGATTTTAGGAATGCATTACAGCAGAAATATCTGTTAAAATTTTCAGTGGTAATATTTTAGAATTTAGAGTTTTTATTTTCAGAATATGAATTTACGTGTTAAAACATTGATTCATACGTTAGTTTATTATATAAATCAAACATTCAATAAACACATTTTTAGCTTCAATTTTTAATTATTATTTTAATTACTTTTTTCACAGGCTATGGAAATGCCATATTTTACAACATCTGCTATCGTAATTTGAAACACAAAAATTGTTGGCACTCTTCGCGAATAATTTGTTAAAAATGGCCTTTTTAATATTTGTTTTTAACATTTTCCAAAGGCTGAACCTTTTTATAACTATGCCTGTCGAGAAAGAACCCATCTATTGGTCATTTAGTCATTTCATCACAAAAAATTGCTCAGAGAATAACACACCGCCAGTCTCTTGAAAACATTTTCGGCTCGAAACTATTTTAAGAGCTCTATCGCGTACAGATTCGTTACGATTACAACGATGTTGATTCGTACGATGTCTTCTCTGGCATTGGACGCTGAGTCTATGGTTATTGCAGCTGGGTTCCCTATTATCCTGACAACAGGATGGCAACTTGCGAACTTTTTTAGTGCCATCTTTTTAGCCCAAACGTGCGTTAGCCCAGAAGGGCTATTAGTCTCGAAATGACATTTTGCGTTGAATCACTAAAAGCATTGAATCACTTTTCAGATCGTTGCCACCAAATATTATCACCCTGTATTTATTACATTTTAAGGAATTAAATAATGAAGAATCTGCATGAATGTATGCATGGTTTTCACACTGTGAAAAAACAAGCCAACCTACCTAGAGTCATCAAATCTTGAATCACGTAGTCCTCCACCCGAATATGGGCGTCTGGAAGCCAGAATCCTGAATTTTGAATTAGTTTAGTTATCTATTTCACGTTTTGTAAAACTTTAACGCATTTTTGATTAAAAAAATGCAACGATTTTAAAGCGAGCAATGACACAACGATGCAGCATAAAATATTTTTCTCTCCAGAGCTTGAGTCTGTCTATCGGAAGTTCTAAAGATATGCTGTTTTTAAATATTTTTAGCCCAAATACTTTCGAAACGGCTCTCGAAACATGTACGTGCGTAGAAATGAAAACAAAATGCTCTTTGGTTGTAATATAAAATCTGAAAACATTCTTCTTTTTAGTCCAAAGGGATTTAGTCCCGAAGGACTATTACTTTCGTTTGGGCGTTTTGCGTTGTTTCACAAGAAACGGCGTATCACTTTTCAATTTAGTGCTTATGTTTCTTTGTTGGTTATTTTATTTTATTATTTT
>KK119210.1:0-19565 GCA_000611955.2 Stegodyphus mimosarum | reverse complement strand
CTTTAGCTTCAAAAATCGTCTGCGTGCGTTGCACGGGAAAATAAAAAGGAATTTTAATTACAGTTCTAAATAAATAGCCAAATAAATGTGAAATTCGTAACAATATTCTCTAAAACTTTAACGAATTTTTCATTAACAAACTCAAAGATTTCAAAGCCAGCAATACCAACGTTGTAAAGAAAAAGATTTTTATCTCCAGCGCGTGAGAGCGTGTACCGAAATTTCTAAACATATGCACAATTTAAAATTATTTTGCGATATTGCTGTTGAACTGAATTTTATGGTTTAAGTGCGAAGAACATGGTATTTAACAAATACAGGTAACACACAAAATGTTAAATAAACGCCCCTTTGGACGTAATTAAAATCTGAAACCTTTCAGATTTTTTTTTCTTCTTTTTTTCATATGTATATTTTTTTAAACTCACAGCCTGTACATTTAAATATTTTTCTCTACCTTTTTTTAGAACAGTGTGAAATTTTGCTTTGATGTATGATAGTAAGATGCATTCTAAGATTCTCACCATAAGAAATAAAAAGAAATCTGTTTTCAAACACGCTTTAATGCATACCTTAATATATGGTACTCCAATGCGGCATTAAAAGTAACTATTAAATATTCCATTTTCACAAATTTATAGAATTACGAATGTTATTATAAAAATAAGCTTGAAAGTATATGAGAGAAAAAATAAATTAAAAGAGTAGCATGCATTTCAGGTAAAAAAAGAGATTGTTAATATCATCGATATATAATTGCTAAAATTCTCTTTGTTTACAAGAAGGGAGAGGCATGTTTATTAAAACAACTGTGGCGAGTTTGTAAATGAGAGCATTTAAGTGATATTGAAGAAGTGGATGCATAAGTGCTTGCGCACAGATAAATCTGATGTACTATGAAATTTAATTTCTATAGTCTTTAAGAAAAAGGTTAAATAGTGTATAAAATTATTTTTTTACACACAGTTTAGCCTTTCTGCTGCATTAGATGTACAGAAATGCTTCTGAAACAGCTGTGATTAATTAATTTTTTTTCTCTGTTTCGATTTAAATATTTCCCTCTTAAATTTGAATTATATAATTTTTAAAACATTCTATTCAATGAAGCATATTTGACGAAGTTTGAATTTATTTTTGAAAAGTTTCAGCACTACGAAAGTAGCACTTAATATGGAATAATATAGCATACATTCCAGTGAATTTATATATTCTACGAAAACATATATAACATAGAGTCGGCGATATGTTTACAATGCTGGTTTTGATTAAAAGATTTAGTAAAGATTGAAAGAATAATTTCAATCTTTCCCTGCTAATCAATTTAGCAATTAATTATTTTAAGTTTTGTTAGCCCAAAGTAGTTTAAGTTTTGAGCAAAAGGGCTATTAATTTCGTTTTGGCATTTTGCGTCGTCTACTATAAAACGGCATTTCACTTTTTGTTGCCACCAAATATTAGAACCCCGCATTATATTTAAAGAAATTAAATGATGAAGACTCTGGATGAATGTATCTGTGTTCCTCGCACTGTGAAAGAGCAACGGTACCTAGAGACATCAAATTTTGAATAACGTAGTCCTCCACTCGAAATGGGCATCTGGAAGCCCAAATGTGGAATTTCGAATTTGTTTTACTATCTATTTCTGGTTTTGTAAAACTTTAACGAATTTTTGGTTAGCGAACTTATTGATTTCAACGTGAGGAACGGCAACACCGAAAAAAAAACCTATCCCCAGCGCGCGAGACTGTGTACTGGAAATTCTAAAGCAATGCTCTTCTTAAATATTTTGTGATATTGCTGTTAAATTGAATTTTATTGTAAACTACGAAGGATAGGAAGTGGGCTTTTGTTATTCAAATAGAAGCTTCTATTAAAAAGGTTCTTCATACATACGTACATGCGTACGTACGCAAGTACAGACGCCACAAAGAAATCTCTTCTGAATCCACAAAGAATTCTCTTCTAAATCAGTTTCATAATTCTTTTGGGGAAAAGAATCTTTTTTTTCTGTCCTTACGTTCAGATGTCAGGCAAAAACATTGTTAAATTGCATTCGATAGCGGTCAAGATGGATATTTTCGTTGAAATATGGTACTCGAAATTTTTCGCGATTACAATACTTCCTTTTTACTTCGTACCAAGAAGTAAAAAGGGACAGAAACAGCAGTAACAGAAAGTACATACATGAAAACTGGCGGGGGAATTTTTTAGCATATATATGCGAATATTTATCTCATACGTTTCAGCTAAAATAGTACATGCACTTCAAAAGTTAAAAACTACCAAAAAATGTACCTGAGGTAAAAATTACAATGATTTGTGCTCTGAATTATTGAACGATTCTCCTTTATTGAGGAAAGGACTTTACATTTGTGTTTAATTTATTTAAAAATTTATACAGCATTTGAGGTATAATATGCGCGTGTTCAGCAAGTTCAGCCTAAGAACCTGCCATCTCGGAGCAATGCTGTATTTGCAAATTAATTACAGTAATGAAGTTAGTCTCACTACAGGGTTCGTCACGTGGTTACCATATAAGTTTATTTCATAATACAGAAGCCCCCAACAGGGATAGTGGTTAGCAAAGCTGACTGCCGTACCGAAGGACCCAGACTCAAATCCAAGAGAAGACATGGATTTTTGTAAATGTATAGTATCTGTGCGACATGGGGGTACTCTAAACATACAGGGAGCCGAAAGTCCCCTTGAGAGGTTGGTGATAGGGGAATAGGGGTGGGAGACCCTCGGACCCGTCTGCCCCGGGAGGGCTTTGCATCAAAATTGGGGGCGGAACTGAGCAAAGTTGTTATGTCACCTGTATGGTGCTCAAAGCTCTTACCAACGACAGACGCAATTTTGCGCTCCGCGCCACGATGAATTCCGTGGGCTTGTTTTGATGTTACTGTCAGACAAGTCAGATAAGTCACAACACAACAGCAGCATAATAAAGAAATCCACGAGCACTGCAGAAACACTTGTAAGAGAAAAGCCCTAAATTTATTGTTTCTTCCCTACTGCGTATATAATCACAGACAAACACAAATTATCCCCTGCAGAATAAATGTGTCGTTTACTGCGTAGGTTCTTGTATAAAAGAATTAAGGCAGTACATTGCAGAGCAAAATCGCAGAAAAATGTCGCAAATGATAATGATACAATAGACACTTTTGAAGAATAACTTTGAAGACATCTAATTTTTATTTCAAAATCCTTTAACTTTCTAAACTAGTCACTAAATTCCTGTTTCTTTAGAACCAGTGTAAGGCCGTTATCGTCTCAATAGCGCGGGAAGAGTTCTTTCCGCGCTATTGAGGGTCATTACCTATTATCGTCAGGGTTGGAGCGATGTTTGTCCCCTTAGGCATTTGGGGGTGAAAGGGAGACAAAAATACGGGCTAGCCCTTCTTGACGTATCTTTTAATTCTAACAAAAACACGGGGCACTCCGTTTCCAAAGGAATATTTAGAATGACAATATTCCGTGTCAAACCGTTAAGGAGCCTGCGTAAAAGTGCGAGATATTCCGGGTCAAACCTTTAAAGGGTTAAATGACACCATGATAAAGAAAATTCATCGTTGGATAGGCCATCCCCATTATTGATGCTGAACATGGATCGGAATAAGTCCTGTAGATTGGAAAGACTGGACATGAAGCTACGTAGTCCCACGGATACAAGCATAAAATGTTTACAGAGTAACTGAGAAAATAGCAGAGGTATGTGTGACTTTCTTGAAAAAACTCAGGCCAAATTCAGAGCTTGGAGACCTACACGATTCATTATGCTTCAAGTGATACGTTACATCGATGTGTCGTTTTTATTAATATTCTGCGGAATACAAAAGCATAAGGATGTATTTCTCTAAAAATTAACAGAAAAATTAGTGCAAACTCGAAACAATAAATAATCGAATTTTTTTCCTTTATTTGCAAATATTTATCTTATTAAATTATCTTAAATTATTCTTATTAATTTATCTTAATAAATCTTATAAATTTATCTTAAATTATTATTTGCAACTATCTTCTAGGAAATGAATCACTTCCTTTTATGATAAGAAGGAAAAGATCATGGTGTTATTCGAAAGATTAGTAATTTCTGCAACTGAAAAGAGTAGAATTGCAGTCTAAAGAACAAATACTTCTGAAATTAGTAATTCACCAATTAATTGCAAATTAAAATCAAAGGAATCTTTTCTGTTCAAAATGCTTTACGTCTACGCGAATGGGAATTTAAGCAGTTACAGTCCAACCCTGGTTCTCGAACAAATTTATCAATGATGAAAATACCTTAGATGACGAACGATGTCTCGAGATACGAACAACTAAGCCGGCAGCACGTGATTCACCAAAATAAAGTTAATGCATTGGGGGAAATGTGTTAAGAAATAAAAGACGGAGGGAAAGCCTCCCAACTGGTATGGTGATTAGCGTCGCTGACTGTCGTGCGGCCCCGGGTTCGCATCCTGGAGAAGGCATGGATATTTATAAATGTATAGTGTTGTGGGTATGAAGGCACTCTGCATATGCAGCTACCCGAGCGTCCTCTCCAGAGGCTGGTGGTAGGAGACCCTTGACCCGTCCGCTGGGATGCTCTCCATCAAAATTGAGGGTGAAATTGAGCTAAATCGCACAATCGCATGTAAGGTTCTCAAAGCTATTGCAGGCGTAATCTTGCATAAGCTAGGGCTGACTATGGGTCAGCCAAGTCAGCATTAGCAACAACAACAACTGACAGAAAGAATGAGGTTTCTAGTTATTTGATATGCGTAATTTGCAAAATGGTGTAAGGTGCAAAGGTTCGCAGAACATTATCACTCTGGTAAAGCAGCAGTAAGATACCGCAGCATAAATATTTGCAGTGGCAATACCATGCCTTTCTTTAGGAACTACTTTCTTTAGGAACATTTTGAAACACAGACAGAAACAAATCACAGTGGTCACATTTTTAAAATGGCAGAGGCTTAAGCAATTATCAGACAGAGGCGAGCGAGAAACGGAAAAGGAAAGTCTCAAAGAGACAGCAGTTACTCAACAATTTTATGGAAAAAGATTTTGCTTTTAAATAATACTAGCGGGCAAGCCCGCCAGCTGAGCGGGCTGGGCCCGCTTGTTCCTTGGGATTCGAAAGTTGGACAGAACTACCAGTGTTTGATTTTCTAGGTAGCAAGCATGCCAGTTGAGCGGGCTGCGCCCGCTTTATTAGCGTATGCATCCGCATTCTCGTATACATCCACAAGATACTGCATACACATCCCCCATTTCGAATTTTTTCGAATTTTCCCCATTTCGAATATTTAAATAATCTGTAATAAATAAATAATTTATAATTTTGTAAATAAATATTTTCTTGCCAAAGCAGGAAACAAAACTTTTATTCTGCAGATAATAGATATGACGTCATTATTTAAATTTAATGTAAAACATTATATTTTAATCACACTTCAAAATAATGTTTGGATAACAAAACCTTACTAAGAAATTGCTGGTAAAACAAAGTTTAAAAATAAAGCGGCAATTTTTACCCAAAGTTCTATTCAAATGCTCTAATAAATGTAAAACGAAGAATAAAAGAAATTAACAAATAAAAAAGGAATATTTTCCGCAGACGATTCGAGGCCGCTTACCTTATGCGCATTCGTCGTACTGAACCATCGAAACCCATAAAAAAAAATTTGCACCTGTCCGAAAAAAAAATGTACTGGAGCATTTTTAATGACCCCGCTAATTAGACTCGTAATAATCAAAACACTATGAAATTAACGGGAAACCTCGTTAGAACGTCTGGGAGGTTTAAGTTTCAAAATTTGAAGCAAATCGGCCCATTAGTTCCCGAGTTATTAATTTTTTGGGCATTTTAAATTAACATTATTTTATCCTTCTCTTTTTTCTTAATGGCGAATGGCCTTGGCGATTCGGATCACATTTCACTCCCGAGGCTGTTGCCACACGGAAGCAATAAACGCGGTAATTAACGTATGCCCGGTTTTTAATTAATAACTTCGTTAATTAAAGTCGTACGAATATGAAAATGGTATCGTCGGATTCCTTGATTTTTTTCCAATCCGTCGATATGCGTCTCGAATTTGACTTATAAGAATTTCCAGAGATATTTGAGAAAACAAAATCTGGCACGTAGCCAAATCCCTCTCATTAGGGAAAACGGTGAAAGAAAGTCAACAAAATGGCAAATGTAGGGAGAACGTAGGGGAAAAATTAGTTTTTAATTAATATCTCGGCTAATTAAAGTCGGAGAATTAAGCGAATGGTCAAAATGGCCTCCCACGGACCTCCCGAATCCAACGATACCTTCCGCTAAGCTCTGCACCCAGCCGTTCCGAAGAAGATGAGGTTACAAACACACAAACAAACAAACACACAGACGCGCACGGATTTTAATATAATAGACTAGCGGGCAAGCCCGCCAGCTGAGCGGGCTGGGCCCGCTTGTTCCTTGGGATTCGAAAGTTGGACAGAACTACCAGTGTTTGATTTTCTAGGTAGCAAGCATGCCAGTTGAGCGGGCTGCGCCCGCTTTATTAGCGTATGCATCCGCATTCTCGTATACATCCACAAGATACTGCATACGCATTCCCCATCCGGAAAATGTCGAAAACACCCACGCCGTTGACCAGCTTAGCGGGCTGCGCCCGCTTGTTCGCTAGGACGCCCGCTTGTTCCCCGGGATTCGAAATTTGGATAGAAATACCAGTGTTTAAGTTTTCTATGTTGCAAACCCGCGCGTTAGCGGGCTGCGCCCGCTTGTTCACCGGGACGCCCGCTTGTTTCCCTTATGCATCCAATATACTTCACATGCAGGAAATCACGTGAACACCCACGCGTTCGCCGGGATTCGAAATTTCGACCTAACTACCAGTATTCAGCGATTTTCCTGCTGGCAAGCATGCCAGTTGAGCGGTCTGCGCCCGCTTTATTAGCGTATGCATCCGCATTCTCGCATGCATCCACAAGATACTGCATACACATTTCCCATTTGGAAAATGTCGAAAAAACCCACGCCGTGTAAGAAACCGCCAGCTGAGAGGGCTGCGCCCGTTTTATTCACGTATGCATCCAGAAGGCAATGCATACACGTTACACACGCCGAAAATTACGAAAACACCCACGCGTTCCCCCTGATTCGAAAGTTGAACCGAACTACCAGTGTTAACGGATTTAGCCGCTCATTCGCTAATTGTCCTTGTACGAAGTGTAAATGCGTACGTGTGCACAAATGCATACAATGAGTGAAAACTGTATTTGCATTTGAAAATAAAAAAAATTAAACTGAACTAAAAAATCTGATATGTACAACGCATGACTTCCTTATAAGGAATACTATATTCCACGGAATTTTCCTGCATTTGAATAAGAAAAAATTAGTTAAAAGAATTAAAAAAAAAGTTTTTTCCAATTAAAACTCTACAATCGAAAAAAAAGTTGTGATATATTTAAATGATCTGTAATAAATAAATAATTTATAATTTTGTAAATAAATATTTTCTTGCCAAAGCAGGAAACAAAACTTTTATTCTGCAGATAATAGATATGACGTCATTATTTAAATTTAATATAAAACATTATATTTTAATCACACTTCAAAATAATGTTTGGATAACAAAACCTTACTAAGAAATTGCTGGTACAACAAATTTTAAAAATTCAAATATTATAATAAATCTATAACGATGTGTAAAGCCAATTAAAGAAATAAAAAAGGAATACTTTTCCGCAGACGATTCGGGACCGTTTACCAATGCGCATGCGCTTTCGTCGTGCGGAACCATCGAAACCCATAAAAAAAAATTTGCACCTGTCCGAAAAAAAAATGTACTGGAGCATTTTTAATGACCCCGCTAATTAGACTCGTAATAATCAAAACACTATGAAATTAACGGGAAACCTCGTTAGAACGTCTGGGAGGTTTAAGTTTCAAAATTTGAAGCAAATCGGCCCATTAGTTCCCGAGTTATTAATTTTTTGGGCATTTTAAATTAACATTATTTTATCCTTCTCTTTTTTTTAATTGCGAATGACCTTGGTGATTCGGATCACATTTCACTCCCGAGGCTGTTGCCACTGGGAAGCAATAAACGCGGTAATTAACGTATGCCCAGTTTTTAATTAATAACTCTGTTAATTAAAGTCGTACGAAGATGAAAATGGTATCGTCGGATTCCTTGATTTTTTTCCAATCCGTCGGTATAAGTCTCGGAATTCACCTAAAAGAATTTCCAGAGATATTTGCGAAAACAGAATTTGGCACCTATCCAAATCCCTTTCCATAGGGAAAACGAAGAAAGAAAGTCAACAGAATGGTAAATGTAGGGAGAACATAGGGGAAAATTAGTTTTTAATTAATATCTTGGCTAATTAAAGTCGGAGAATTACGCGAATGGTCAAAATGGCCTCCCACGGACCTCCCGAATCCAACGATACCTTCCGCTAAGCTCTGCACCCAGCCGTTCCGAAGAAGATAAGGTTACAAACAAACAAACACACAAACAAACAAACAGACGCGCACAGATTTTAATATAATAGAAAATTTTATTTCTTCAGCTTCTTTACCTGTTTTTACTTAAGCCATCAACTTTCTATCGCAGATACATGGTAAAACTTAATTCAAGTTTTGCTACTTTTGTTTCCTTATATGAAATAAAGGAAGTATTGCAATTGAGAAAAATTTCGGAAACCATATTTCAACATCAATATTCATTTTGACAGTTCCCGAATGCATTTTGACTATTTTTTTGAGTGATGGCTGTACTCTTTTTTCCAAAATAGATTCAAAAGGGACTTCTTCGTGACGTCTGTAAAGAAGATTAGCTGTAGAACGTTTGTCTACGATACTGTTATAACGTCCAGTTGTGCATGTCCCTTTTTTATTGCGCTCGGCAGTACCAAAGTATATGTATATACACAGTCCAGTCACATTAATGTGACCATCTGTCAAAAGCCAGAATAACCACCTTTCGCAGAGCGGACTGCTGCGAGACGTGCAGGAAGAGAGTCACATAGGTCCCTGAAGGTGTTCTCTGGGATGTTGAGCCATGCCGACTCTAATGCCGTGGCCAGCTGCGCTAGATTACGCGGTTGAGGATCCATGGCGCGAACAACTTGATCGAGATGGTCCCACAGATGCTCGATTGGGTTTAAGTCAGGTGAGTTTGCTGGCCAGGGGAGGACGGTAAACTCATCCTGGTGCTCTTCGAACCACGCACGTACACTGGCAGCTGTATGGCACCTCGCATTGTCCTGCTGGAAGATGCCATCATCCTGAGGAAAAACAATGCGCATGTAGGGGTGAACATGGTCCGCAAGGACAGATGCGTACTTGTATTGATCCATTGTGCCTTCCACAATGATCAGTGAACCTAGAGAATGCCAGGAAAACATTCCCCAGACCATAATGCTCCCGCCTCCAGCTTGGACCGTTCCGGCAATGGTTGCAGGGTGGTTCCTTTCAGAGGTTTCACGCCTTATACGCCAACGTCCATCTGTCCGATGGAGCATAAAACGCGATTCATCCGAAAACGCAACCTGTCGCCACTCAGTGGACGTCCAGCTGCTGTACTGGCGTGCAAATTCTAGCCTTCGCCGTCGATGAACAGCAGTCAGCATAGGTGCACGAACCAGGCGTCTGCTTCGGAGGCCCAGACGCAGCAATGTTCGCTGAATAGTACTTTGGGAGACACTTTTGGTAGCCCCTTGGTTCATTTTGGTGGTCAGTTGCTCAACGGTAGCCCGTCTATCTGCCCGAACGCATCTCCGCAACCGTCGTTCGCCTCTGTCATCTATGGCCCGTGGTGCACCACATTTGCCACGTCGCTGATTTTGGACAGTCCCATTTTGCCATGCACGGTACACTTTTACCACGGCGGCACGCGAACAGTTCACAAACTCAGCCGTTTCGGAAATGCTTCCACCCTTGGCCCGAAAGCCAATGATCATGCCCTTTTGGAAGTCGGATAAATCGCTTCGTTTCTGCATTACGCCAACGACTGAAATGTTTTCCGAAGCCCTCACACACCCTTTATATACGCTCAACTGCACTGTGCTGCCACCTGCCTTCTGTGATTGGTTATTTAACTCTGACATGGAAAGTACGTGGTGATCACATTAATGTGACTGGACTGTGTATATATATATGCATATATATGCATATATATACTCACCTTCCTTACTTGACTAAAAAGTTCTTGCGCGGGTTTTATTTTCGAAATCATTGGTCGTAGTCAAATATTTCCAATCAAAGAAATCTTTTAAATGACGAAAATATTCATGTTTTGGCAATGTTAAATTAAAAACAAAACTAATTTTAAACAAATAACGAAATGTAATCTTTAATGTGGTCTCCCTGTTCCTATACTTATATTTGGGAAAATTTTATATAATAATAATATAATTTATAAAGAATATAATATAATTTATAAAGAATATAATATAATTTATAAAGAAATAAAAAATCAAGAAAGTTTGAATTCCTAAATATCCCGGTGAAATTTTGACAAAATATACCAGTCGACAAATATTGACCGGTCGATAAAAATCGACCAGAATATTCAATTTCAAAATTTGAAATTTGTGATGCCACTTTCAACTTACCTTTCGGGATCGTTTAATTAAGTTAAAACAATTCAATGAAATAAATTTAAGCGAAGTGCAGCAAAAACTGTGCATTGTTTAATAGGCCCTAAAGTCATAGGAAGTTATACGGTGACCATATCAAAGTTTTGATTTTTGATGTGTTTAGTATTATGTTAAGTATTGTACTGGATTTGATAAATTCCTCTGTTTTGCATTACGAATTTATATACAAAGCACTCTTTTATAGGCAACCATTTTGGATCCGAGAGCGAATTAATAATTAATTTTAGATTATTCTTATAGTGGAAATTATTTCAGTTTGCGAATATTTCGGATGAATAACTGCCTTATTAAGTTCGTGAGCTAAGACTTCACGGAACTACGATTTCTATCATTCTGAAAAATATTAATTCCTTTCAGGCTGAAAGAATTAATATTCTTAAAAATATTAATTCCTTTCAGGCGTTCATGTGAGTTTCTAATAAGTACCATCGTCATTATGATGCCAATAATTAATGAAAAATATTATCCAAAATTCAAATGAGAACAAGAGTTTTTTTTAGATTTATTTATTTAGAAGATTTAGTTTATTGTTCCATTTTACTTAATTTGAATATTATACGTGCAAATCACCGTAAGTTTAATCCCTTTAAAGTTAACAGCTTAAAGTAAGTGAAATGTCTTATCTTTTAAACTAATTTCTAATCTAATTGTAACATACTCTCCAAAAAAGGACAGTTTTATATCTTCCTTTCTACTGGCTGGATTGACGAAATTTAATTTGCATTCCTCATGTCTCAAAAGCGCGACTTAGGATATATATTAGATTTATATATAGCATTGTTCAAACATAGATATTTTGACACAAAATCGGGCCTTTTTTTTAAAAATGACATACCGAGTTTTTTCCCTGTTTTTATTCTACGACTCAATTTATACCTAAATATTAGGTTTTATAACACTTGGTGAGAAATTTCTTGGGAAATTAGAAAATTTATCTTGGCGCAGTTTTTTCAGTTTCAGGATAATTCACTTAGCAAAATTTTTAATTTATGGTAACCTGATTTCCTTTCCCTTTCATTGTGCACAAGCGGAGGAAAAAGTGCATGCTTTATGCTATCAAATAATGTTAATAAAGTGAGTATACCACATTTGGTGTTATAATAAATGTACTAAATTTCAAAACGAGCCAATATATAAATTCACGTACATCATGGAAAATTTCGAATAAAAACTCTAATTTTTTGCAGGTATGCCTAGAAATACATCTACTTTAAGATGATGGAAAAGATTTTACAAGTTGTAATTCAATAAATGTTTTCAAAAAATTTATAAAAATTACTAAAAAATAAAAATTTCAAAAAGAAATCAGAAAGTATTTGCGAATTTTATTTGGACTGAACCTAAATTTCGAACTACGAAAGAAGGAATTAAATGAGTTTAATAAAAAGTGAGGTATTAATAAATATATACCAAATTGAATTAATACTGAGGAGCTAAAATTTTGAGATTTATTTCTTTAAATACCATTAGTGCGATTTTCAAATAAAAAACATGCCATCTTGGCTTAATTTGAATCTTAGAACCGAAGTATAAAAAAAAAATCATTGTTATTTCGGAAAAAGGCTGATTTTGTGTCAAAACACACCTATCTTTGAGCAATGCTATATATATTTAATATATATCCTAATTTGCTCTTTCAAGACATGAAAAACGAAGTTAAATTTTGCCAATTGGACCAGTAGAGTGGGAGACACAGAACTGTTCCTTTTTTTTGTATACCTCTACTTTCTTGTGCACCATTTAAAGTTTTCTGTTTGAAAAATTCTGTGTTTAAATTCTATTATTGGAATGAACTTCACAAAGGTATAGAACTGCACATTTGTTAATTAATTTTGTTGTAAGATCAGCTCTAATGTGAAGGAAATGGGCGTATGTCCTATCATTACTATCAACATGCTCATAATTTTGCGTTTATATTATCACCTTCAATAACGCTTGTCCAATACTTTTCTTCTCTGAAGAAACCGTGACAGCTTTCCTGAAGTATATCTTTTATATCTTTCCTACTTCCATAATATTAATATCTTCGCTTATCAACTATTTCAGCTTTCAGTTAACTTTATTAAGTGAGTTATTTCTTAACAGAAGTGATTAATTTTGTTTTCTCTCGAAGTCTGAATAATGATCATTCTTTACAAGCCATTACCGCTTTCGGTGCCCCCATATTGTATTTATTAACTCTTGCATGGTCCTGCTCTGTAAATCTCCATCTAATCCAGCAAACTACCTTATAAATTAATATGCAATAACACGCCGAACAAATATTAATTTAGAAGTCAAACAACAAAATCAGCTTTATATTTTCAAATTTTTACAGGACTAGTTTCATCCCCAGCTGGGGATGATGGTTCGGTAAAACCATCGAAACTAGTCCTGTGAAAATTTGAAAATATAACGTTGATTTTTGTTGTTTGACTTCTTAATTAATACCTTCTAAATGCTAAAGAAAAAAATTAACAACAGAAATTGAAGTACATGTAGGAATATATTCCATCGAATTTGTCCTCAGACAGCCAGTAAATCATCCAATACCATTTCGGATTTAACATCCTAAGGACTGTCTTCTGCAGAATTGATTATTCTCAGGAGTCTGTCTTCGCTAAATAGGCATCTTGAGACAGTTCGGATGTAACATTCTAAGACTTGTCTTGCGGAATCGACTGCTCTTATGAGTTTGTGTTTGCTATATAGGCAGTTTAAGTTCGTAGAACTAATATTCCTCAGGCTTTCCTTTTTTACGGAATTTTAACCGTCTCAGCGTTACGGACGGAAAATTCCGTTCAGAAGGGTGGCTTTCGTAATCATTACACATGAAAATTTCTTCCAGCTTTTACTGTATCCGATTTCGAGTTGGATGTATATTGGAAGAAAAGGAATCAAGCACAAAATGAAACAGCCATTTTTTAATTTTAATTTTAATCAAGAATGTACCATTTATTCACGACATTTTTAGGAACTTTGAAATTTCAGGGCTAAATCCATAACTCTCGGAAGGCCACTGACGGATATGAAAGACTCTTATTTTTGTGGTATTTACATTCTTGAAAGATTTGTTAATATTTATAGGCAAGCCGAAATTTACAATGATTATTTAATCTCTTTTAATTCAGGAGCTTTATGCCCCGAATATATAAATAGAAATATGTAAGAGTAAAACAAACAACAATAGTATGAAATAAATAAAAGATCATATAGATACAGCTTTAAATTAGTAAATTAAACGCCAAATGCAGTTAAATTATGGATCACTAATTACAGAAAATTTATTACACTTAAATTAATAATTTATATGTAATAAATCAATAAGTTTTAATCATCGAAAGCAGATTAAATTAATTAAATTTGCAATCCCTGAAAGCTTCAGATTACAATCTAATATTTTGAAGGGTTTAGTTGAAAAGTTTAGAAAATTAAATAATAATAATAATAATAATTCTAATAATAGTTAATATATTATTAGATATTTTATATAAATATAGATAATTAAATATATTATATAAATATCTAATAATAGTTTTCAGATTTTAAATGACGTCCAAAGAGGCGTTTTTTAACATTTTGTGTGTTACCTTAGTATTAGATATCATGTTCCTCGCACTTAAACCATAAAATCCAATTCAGCAGCAATATCACAAAATAATTATTTAAAAAGAGCACATCTTTAGAATTTCCGATAGACATTCTCTCGTGCTGGTATAAAAAGGTTTTTTCTCCGTACAGTGTTGCAATTGCTCGCTTTGAATTCCTTGAGTTTAAGTTTTACAAAATATGAAATAGATAATAAAAAAAATTTCAAATTCAAATTTGGGCTTCCAGATGCCAATATTCGGGTGGAGGATTACGTTATTCAAAATTTGATGGCTCCAAGTACCGTTGTTTTACAACAATGCTAGAAACATACATACCTTTAAGCAGATTCTTCTTTGCTTAATCTATTTAAATATAATACAGGGCGATGATATTTTGTGGCAACAATTTGAAAAGTGATTCTACGTATTTAAGTTTTCAATGCAAACTGCCAAAACGAAATTAGTAGCCCTTCTGGGGAAAATTGCCCCTTTGAGCTAAAAACTTAAAAAAAATATTAAAAACATGCTATTTAAAAGAAACTACAGCCTGATACTTTGCATGCAGACTTTAATTTAATACATCAAACAGTTTTAAGGTAAGCACATTATGAAGTAACGAAAGATGTAGGACATCAAATACAATATTTAGAATGAATTGCACAAAATGGCGCAGCCAATTAGTAGAACAAAAGTTATGCAACTTTATAATAAGTAAAAAATAATATAAAGTCTTAATAAAAGTATTTCACAATCAATGAATGATACAAGAAGCTTTGTACGCTTAATTTAATAAAGAATGAGTTATTAAACCCATAATTGTGCTTTTATTTTCTTGAATTATTTGAGCACTATACAGCGAATCCTAATTAATGAATCAATAGATAGAAAAGAATAAGTTACTAAATGTTTTACAGAAATATTCTAAACCCAGTTTTTCAGGAAAGAAAAATACATATGCAATCTCATACATTAGAGTTAAATTGCAATTAAAATTGCAAATTCAGTATATTATAGAACGTTCTGAAAAATGTTGGTAAAAATGTAATTTAAAACTCTCTATAAAATCGCTGTTACTTAAAGGGAAACGTTTAAACTCTGCGATCGGATGATTAGTCATATGGGAAGATGCTATCAAAGGCAAACCATCGTTTCTCTACCTTTCTAAACGAGAAACCCACTTTTTGTGATTACCCATTAAAGAATGAGGCCAGGCGATGAGTTTTTGTTGCATAATTATGATGACAGAAACAACAAATATAATAGAACATCTTAGTATTCATCATTTTTAAAGCTTCAGTTTGTTAAATTGACTTTCTTTCTTGTTTCCTTAAGAAAAGTTTGGTGTCAGTGACCGAGGAAGATGAAATCAATGAGGGAAAAATGTCTGTGAAGAAGAGCAAATTTACCAGTGTTGTGCGACTGGTAAACACGCTATTGGGTTTTAAAAGCTGAACAAAATGCAGATTATATGTTAAACTTAGATAAGGTTTTGTAGCACCATTTCGTTGTAATTTTACCCTACTCAATACTTTTAACGCTTTTTTGAAAAAATGCTTTGCTAATGGCATGCTTTCGACTCCTGTTTTTCATTTTTAGCCCAAAGGAGCGTTAGCTCAGAAAGGGTATTAATTTCGTTTTGGCATTTTGTATCGATACACTTTCTGTGTAGATTCACTTTTCAAAATGGTGCCACCAAATATTACCGTCCTGTGCTATATTTAAAAACATTGAAGTATCTTCATAAATGTACGTATGTTTCTCGTATTGTGATAAAACAACGGTATCTATAGCCATCAAAATTTGAATAACGTAATCTTCTACAGAATAAGGGCATCTGGAAGCCCTAATTTGGAATTTGAAATTTGTTTTATTATCCATTTCGTCAATCAATTTTCTCCAATCTTTAACTGCTGACACTTTTTCAGAATCCGTGCTCACACCTTCAGCAGAGATGACATGTCCGAGGTAAGTCACTTCCTGTCTGAATAATTTGCATTTAGCGGGGCTCAACTTCAGATTGGCTTCTTTGAGTTTCTGAAGCACCTTTCTAAGATTTTCCAAATGTTCTTCGAAACTCTTCCCGACGATGATGATGTCATCCAGGTATATCAGACAGGCTTCGTATGAAAGACCTTTTAAAACAGTCTCCATTAGACGTTCGAATGTAGCCGGCGCATTACATAGTCCAAACGGCATCACCTTGAACTGCCAAAGTCCTTGTCCTGTAGTAAATGCCGTCTTTTCTCTGTCATCAGGATGTATTTCTACCTGCCAATATCCACTCTTTAAATCAAGTGTCGAGAACCACTTGCTCCCAGAAAGAGTATCCAGAATGTCGTCAATTCTAGGAAGAGGGTAACTGTCTTTCTTCGTAACCTCGTTCAACCGGCGATAATCAACGCAAAATCTAGTTGACCCGTCTTTCTTCTTCACCAGGACGATGGGAGATGCCCAGGGACTTGCTGAAGGCTCGATGACATTGCTTTCTTGCATGTCCGTTAAAAGTGTTCGCACCTCTTCCTGTTTCGAAATCGGCAGACGTCTTGGATGTTGCTTGATTGGTGGATGATCACCAGTATCGATTCTATGCTGAGTTAAACTGGTTCGACCCACGTCAGAAGACGAGCGGGAGAAAACATCTTGAAGATCTTTAATGACACGCTCGGCAGCATTCTTTTCCTCATCGTTTAATTGCGCATTCTGCAATAACTCCGATATAATGTTGTCTGAAGACACGGTTTTTGAGATGTTACTTTTTCTTTCAACGCTGGTTACTGGAGTACATTCTGAAACCACTTCACCTTTCTTAATAATTCTCGCCTTATCAGTTACATTGGCAACTCTCACCGGGGTAACGGTCCCCGATAGGTCGACGAGTGCTGAGGCTATTAATACTCCTTTAGGGCTATTACAATTCTTGAGATATTCCATGACGCCGTAGCGGAAATTTCTATTTTCGGCTATGGATCCAGGAAGTAAAATTTCTCTTCTTGCCGGTATTGTGATATCGTTTTGAGCTATGATTTTGTGGATAGATTTCACTCCTTCATCATTAATCTCGAATAAAGTTATGTCCTCAGAGGCAGAATGCAGTTCGTTATTTTTAAAGTCCAAGGAAAAATTGTATTTTCTTAAAAAGTCCAGTCCGAGTATGCAAGGGTCTGTAATTTCTGCTACATATACCGTGTGATGGTAAGCGGCACTTCCAAAGGTGATGTTAACGTTTAATTTCCCTACTATATTGATATTCTCGCCGGACACAGTATGGAGGGTAACGCAGGGCGGCGTCTAGATAAATTTACCTTCGAGTTGTTGAGCCAAATTTTTGGAATGATGGTAACATTGGCTCCCGTGTCGATTGTCATGTTACAAGGAATTCCATTGATTTGTCCCATGATGAAAATTCCGTTATTGCCGCCACTCATTGCAGAAATCTGAAGCGCTTTAAACTAGAGCTTTTCATTATCTGGCAACCTCCGCCCCGCGAGATGGCCACGAATTAGTTTCCCTCCTTCTTGATAGGCGCGGTCTTAACATCCGTGCCCTGGGGTGTTCTGCAGTTTCTTCGAATGTGCCCTTCAGCACCGCAGTTCCAGCACTTTACGAACGGTTTCTTGTCACCAGTATTCCATGTCAAAGCATTCACCTTTCTGGTTAAATCGTCTAGGCGAGCAGTCATTGGATCCACTGGTTCTTGTATGTGAGCAGCTCTGATTGGGTGGCGGTCTCTACGAGTGGCTTGCTGTGCTGCCTCGAATTTCATAGCGTACATCAGAGCACTTTTTAAGTCCTTCACATCAGCCATTCGCAGTGCTTTCTGTATTTCAGGATCCCGGATGCCGTCGATGGAGTATTGCAGGGGCAGAATTTCTCTTGTTTCTGTCGGGCACTCCGAAAAGGCGAGGTGGGACAGCCTTTCAACATCCGTGGCGAGCTCCTGGAGTGTTTCCGTAGGCTTCTGTTGAAGGGATTTTAACTGAAGCCTGCTATAATCTTTTAAACACTTCTCTCCAAAACGCAGCTCCAATGCGCCGGACAGAACTTCGAAATCTAACCTTTTGTTTTCGGGAAGAGTCTGAAGGATATCCGCTGCGTCTGCTCTCAGAGAAGCGGCAAGGTGACAGGCCTTAGCTTGGGAATCCCATCCATTAGGTTCCGCTACTATAGAAAATTGTGTCTTATACACTTGCCAGGAGGTCTTCCCATCATATGTCGATAGCTTCAGAGAGGGATGCGCAGGCATGGCTAGAAATTTAAAAGTATCAGAATTCCTTCCTGCTGTCGCTACGAATTTCTTCAAGGTATCAACTTGTTTCGCAACTGCAGAAACTTTGTCATCAATTTCTTGTTCGATTTGGTGTTGAACGGCAGAAACTCTTTCTTCAATTTCTCCAACTCTGTTTTCAACAGTGTCAATTCTGTTTTCTATACCTTTAAATTTGTTTTCTATTATGCAGGTGATTTCTCTTTTTATTTTCTCTTGACCAACTTTCATTTCTGCCTTAACAGTCTTCATTTCTTCCTTAACAGATTTCTCCATCTTTTCTTGAACAGCATTCATTTCATCTTTAACAGATGCTTGACCAGCTTTCATCTCTTCTTTAACGGATTTCATCTGTTCTTTAACAGAATCTTTCATCACATCTTTAAATGCAGCAAAGGCTGCAATAAATTGCCTTAATTGTACTTCCATTGCTCTAGTTAACGGCATTCAAAATACCCCACTCCTGACACCAAAAACTGTTGCGTGCGTACGGGTTCGTTATATATTGAATACACAGTTCGTTAAAAAGTTAACAAAAATTTATTCTTTCCACAAGAAATAAATTAAAATGCTGAAATATTTCTTCACAGATCTTCGCACAATATCACAATATCTCAAACGTTTAGCAAAAACGCATTTCAAAACAGATAAACTAATTCTATCTCACGGCGAAATCGCTACAATCAATACAGCATTAAGTAAACAAACAGTAGTTCGCTTTTTACAGCTAGAAGTAATAACAGCAACAACAACAACTGAGATGAGGTGTTTCAACTTGGCTTTTATAAGCTTTTTAATTATCAGTAGAACAATCACGATATTTCTAGATTTTTCTGGATGGCAACAGTAATTACGAGATATTTATTTATTAAACATTAAACGCACGCGCTCTTTTATTTTTATAGTTATTTTTTTTCAACGTAGCTTTCTCTTCAAAACTCGTCTGCTTTGCACGGGGAAATAAAAAGGAATTTTAATTACAATTCTAAATAAATAGCCAGATAAATGTGATATTCGTAACGTGTCGCTGATTAGATTCTGTCGTAGTATTAGATTCCTGTCGTTTCGTGTATTAGATTCCTGTC
>KK119209.1:402762-426502 GCA_000611955.2 Stegodyphus mimosarum | reverse complement strand
ACCTTTAATGTTTGTTTTCTTGTATAAAAACAAAATCTTGAAAATCGAATTTTGAAAGATTTTTTTTCATAAAATTTATGAGTTGACGAATAATTTTCATTTCGGAGTATTTCACAAAAGTTTTGGGATTATTATCATTTATAATAGCTTTCAGACCTTTGGTAACATCGTAGCTTTCCCATTACAAGTTAAAGAATTTCTGGATTTTTCTTCGATTACTGTTGACTGTGCAACCTACAAATATATACGAAAACAACTAGTGAAAATAACCAATAACGTTGTTTGATTTAATAAAGTTATTACAAGTTTTGAAGATCAAGAATTCATTTGCTTTTCCGCTTGTTCTTAATACGATATATTTCAAGCGGCTGAAAGGAAAACTTCTATGAGAAGTCTTGATGTTACAATGCAAATTTAATCTAAGCATTTTTGAAGACACTCATGCAATTACTTAGTTAATTTGGCTTTCTAGTTATGTTTATGTTTAGAGCAAAATTTAGACAAATTAAAATTCATGACTACATTTCGTATAAATCTATAGATATGTCGGTTTTAAGAAAAAAAATCATACATTCTCTAACTTGATCGAAGAATTTTGTCGTATATGGAATATACTGTTTAAGAAAATGAACAACAAGGAGGTACATTCCTAAATAAAAATCGGTAAACATTTCAATATTTGGCAAGTAATAAAATTCATTGACAACAAAATCTTTGAATGTCGACCCACAAATATGGAAAATTCTCACAGTTTGCCCAAACCTAAAACTTTCTGGTGGTTACCTTTCAGTGAAAACGCAGGGCGATTCCTAAAATTTAACGAAAATCTCCAAATAATTTGATGACATTTCACTGAAACAAGGGAAAATT
Organism: Stegodyphus mimosarum; assembly: GCA_000611955.2. NCBI lineage: Eukaryota > Metazoa > Arthropoda > Arachnida > Araneae > Eresidae > Stegodyphus > Stegodyphus mimosarum. The sequence continues at coordinate 425,632 of KK119209.1, read as the reverse complement.
ATTTCTTTTGTAAAGTAGCTTAAAATTATCTAGACGGAAAGAGAGAAGGTTTTTTTCTTCCCCTTTGATATTCACTTCATGTGCAATTACATTTTACTTCTTTTCTGAACCACGTCCTTTATACGTCAATGCAAAGCAATGTTCCAATATTGAAATGTGTTCGTCCAAATCCCTCACAGAAGTAAATTTTCAAATTACTTTAAATAAATGGTTGTAATTCCTCTCAGCATTTAAAAATAATATATATATATATTCCACGATCTTGCTTCTTATAAAACAGGGTCATTTCATATAAAATACCTCTAAATGTCTACGATACTGCAAAACGGTAATTCTGTGGGAGCAATGAATTAAAAAAAAATAAATAAAGTATCAATATTGTTGAATAAGCATGCTAAGTGAAATGGGTAGTACATTTAATTTTTCATACACTTTTCTGTACATAAATTCCCTATTGTTTAAAATTTCTTTTGTTTCAGACGGTAGCTTTCTTAAAATTGGATCTAAAGCTTCAAATAATTACACATTTTGTGATTTTTCACTGAGACAGAAATGGTGAAAAGAACGATAGAAAATGTTTACTTACATTAGTGCAAAATATTCAAGATACCTATCAGAATGCGTTTCACTGTAGTAAAATGAGGTATTTTAAAATAATGGCTCCTTAATGCGCTTCGTTATTTTCGTACTGATGTGGTAAGATGTTGCAAATAAATTGTACTTAGAACATGTAGGGAACGAATTTCATCTCCTGACCCCTGTGAATTTTAGTCTTTGCAAGATTTGTGTTTTGTTCAAAACAAAATAAGTTTTCATTCCATCTGTGCTTCATAAAAGTATGTTTTAACTGTCTTATTTTTTCTAAATCTTCTTCTTGTTAAAAATGAATAATAATAATAATAATTTTGCTTTAGTATCTAAATTTTATTCAAAGTTGTTAATTACGTTTCGAAGTTTTAAAGCGTAAATTTATTTTCCCATTTTATTTTTTCATCCAGTATTTTATTTGATGTCTTCAAGTTTCACTTAAATTTCCTGTACAAGTAAAATTATTTTCACATTTTGCTTATATTTTTCATACATTTGTTGAACAGTTTCAACAATATTCCCAAGTGTAAATTTATTTTTCATGTTTTTATATTTTTATTTTACAATTTCTAATATGCCCGGTGTTCTAGTTTTTGGTAATAAGTTAATTTTTAACAGTTTCTTTCTAATGTAATATTCCATTTTATTATTTTGTTTTCGTCAAATAGCATTTTACTAAGATTAGTTCTTCTAAAATTACTTTTTCTTTTTTCGCAAAGTATTTTATTTAAAAGTAAATTTCTTTGTACTGACTTTTCTCAAAATTTCTTGATTTGTATATCTTCTCAGGAAACGTCAAGAGAAAAACTAGTCCGCATATCAGCTATTATATAAAGTTGAAAAACCGTTTTACAAACAGATTCATTCTTTGAATTTAATCTTAGCTGTTCATGGATAATTTCTATCGTTTCATACACTTTTTATCTAGGGCGTGCTAAAATTTAAATGCAGGTGAAAGTTTTATGCGTATAATGTACTGTAGAATTCAGCTTCTGGGACTTCATATTTTCAGTATATGCAATATAGAAATATAGAATTTATCTGACACCGAAGCAAAAAGAATAAAAATGCGAATATCTCGGGTTTGTATATTTCGGGAGAACACATTCCACACACCTTACAAATTACATCTTGCGATCTCCACACATCTTACAAATAGTCTTATTTGATACCAGAGACTAAATCGCCATCCTTGTATACTTTTCTGGAGATCTATATCGCAGAATCAAAATTTTGAGAATATTTTGTCATAAAAGTATTTTTAACTTTCGCTCTGATTTTCCAATTAATATTTTTTTTCTTATTTTGTATTTCCTCGGAATACATTACTTTTGTTTATCCTTTGATTCCATTATGGCTCATGACTGATTTCTTAAACCCACAAGAACCTGTGTCTGACATAATTTCCTGTTTTCTTATCTTCCACGGATAAGAAACTATCCAAATGTAGCTTATCTCAAATGAACCTTACACTCTTCTGTTTCCATTACTTAAATACATATTAAATTTGAATGTGTATTTTTATATGCATTTTTTATTACTGTGCGGAATTAAAGTAAATTTTGTATTTGTCAGACATCAACCCAAGATAAACTCTTTAATTTTGCTAGGCAATAAATCATAAGATCATATGTTTTATTTTTAATTGTCTATCATAATAAACATTTACGTTCAGTTAGAGGTAACTAATAAATGTAATTAAAATATTTTCTTTTATACTATTCTATCAGTTTTAGTATCCTGTATATTACTACAGTCCAGTGGGAAATATAACAAAAAATAGTGGGAAAACCCCCTTGTATCCAGATTATAGTGCAGCAGGGAGAACAACACAGCAAACTATATTATTTTGAGATTCAAGCTAGTTTAAATCTGAATACACGATGCATGTTCAATTTAGTTTTCTGAAACAGAAGTTTTTGTGTCATTCAGTATAACTTACAATACACTTTTTAAAAGGAGAAATAATTAAAAATACTAAGGTCGGTTTAGGGTAAAACTTCACTCAGCTGTATCATTTCAAATTTAAAGAGGGGATATTCAAACGTTAGATTTATTTTTATAGGCAGCAACAACGTTAGTACTTGTTTCTTTTAAAATTAATATGTTGATTCAAACACTGAATAGTTTAGTGGAAACATTTTATTAAGATTTTTTATGATATGTTTTATTCTAACCTTATATGGTAGATTGTTATGATTCCTTATATGGTAGATTAACCTTATATGGTAGATTGTTATGATATTATGACATGTTTTACTCTAAATTTATATGGTATGTTTTATTATAACCATCAGCATCCATCAAATGCATATTTTGTGAAACGAGAATAATTCTGCGAAAACAGCTTCAAAGAGAGGTTTACATAAAGTAGTGTGCAAAATAAAAATTAAATATCTAATACATGGGAATCAATGTCTTGAAAAATTATACTCAAGCATAACGAGAGCATCATTTTTAATTAAAGTATAAAATATGAATGTTCATTTTGCGATATTTTTGCTTTATAATAATATAAAATAATAAGTGGCAATCTCATTTGTATAAATTCTAACTTAAATGCCAAATCATATAAATTTTTGTGATTGTATGTCCTAAAAGCGGGGTACATTCAGCATTTTATAAGATTTCAAATTTTCAATATTGTATGAGAAAGGAAAAAAAAACTTAATAATGGCATAGTGATAATAAAAGAGGTTAATTCGTGTAAATTTTATAACTTTCTAACTACAAAGATGGATTGTGTTAAAATGGGAATTACTAATAACGAATTTCTACCTTCAGGAAAATACATTAGTTTATGTACATTGAATTAGAAGTAAGGAAGTAAGAGACGATATAATATCTCCCTCAAAGCAGTGTAACAGTTCAGTTCCAATTTGGGTAATCTGTTCTAGTATTGTACATGTGTATTAATAGTGATTAATGTATCATCTCACTAAAAGAATTAAAGTTTAAGTAAAATAAGAGGCAAAAATGTTGTGGAATCGTTTGTGAAAGTAGTAAAAATCAAACTTCCGCCTCCAGTTCGGAAAAATAATCAAATTCTAGTATTTTTTTCAAGAAGATCATATAAAGTTGGTGTAAAATACGGATATAAATAATATTAGATTCCAAGAGAAAAGAAATAAGAACTAAAAGAAATAATAGGGAACATAAGGGCTTAAACATAATATAAACTTAGAAGCCAAAGATGAATATTAAAAATATGGAATAGCATAAATATCAAAAGAGGACTAGCAAATTTAGGAAGTGATGGGCAATAAATAACGAAAACTATAAGTCTTTCGAATAATGAAAGATGAATAAAACTGATGTTCGCAAAAATCGTTTATAAAATAAATCGTTTAAAACTAAGGTAAAAAATTTTAAAGGAAAAAATATTATTAAAGTTCAAAAGTATGAAATCAATTATAAGAATAATATTATCACTTTAATTCATGAATTATACATATTGCCCAAAAATAATTACTTTATATTCTTAAAACTTATTATACTCTGAAAAGGTTATTATCAAAAATATTATTATTTTAAACAAGGTTTTAATTTCTGAATCTATACAAAAGAAATTATTGGTTCAAATTCGTCTTTAACTCACAGTTAAAAGTTTTGGTTTAAGAAAATAGTTTTGCAACTCCTTTTATTGCATAAAGAATGTATAAGTACCAAGCGTATTCTAAAGAAAATAACTAGAAACAAGTTCTCTTCATTCTGATGTATCAACAACATTCCCCATATCCACTGACAGATAAGGCTCTCCTATCTCCCTTTTCAGATAAGCCTCCCTCCCGCGGCTCCTTCTCGGGCTCAACTCCCGCTCCCTGAGCTGCCTTGCTCAGAACTAGCAAGCTTTTGAAGCCCTTTGATTATTTTAATTGTTGCTCTGGAGAAAGGAAAAACAAGCCGAAAATTTCACTTGGAAAGTTTCATTTGCATTTTACCACTTTAAAAAGTACATCAAGTGAGGTAGGCTTCTAGACTGTGATAATTTGATAATTTTGATCACGTTAAACTTAACTATTAAATGATACTATAGAAAAAATGTCAGATAGAAAATTGTTTCATAATTTATTTATCCCATAAAATATCTCCAGCCTACAAATATTTTGACTATGCGAAGCTTTTAGTAACGATATATTGAATTGAATTTTTAATACAAGGTCTTGTCAACTATCAAGCTATTTTTTGTTAAGATATAAAAAGTAAGTATCTTATTAAAGTATCTTATTTTAGAAGGAAGCAGGCTTGATGACACGAAACCCTGGCCTTGAAAGAAATGGTCAAAAGGGTAAAGTTTAAATCTGCTTTGCACCTAGAGAAAAAGGGCAAAGTTGGGGAGTTTCCTGGTTTACTAAAATTAATTTCATGAAATAGAAATTTGAGTTTTAATATTTTTATAAAGGGCATTTCGAAGACATTTTTTTTTTCTTCGACGTCTTTGGTAAATAATTTATTATTAAACTTTCACTTTACGTATAGTACCGCTATGCGCTACTCGTATTTCACTTTATCATTTCACACTTAGTCATAAAGTGAAAACATTCTTTACGCGCTAGTTGAAATAAAGCTAATTGAATAGCTAATTGAAATACTAGAACAGAATATACATGACAGATGTATTTTTGATCGCAGTATGTGACTCGGCGTACTCTTTCTAAGTTTCGATCTTCCCTTCTTTGTTGTTACGGTTTCTACTATAAAATTCGATCAACAATGTCATTACACATATGTACTGGAGTTACAAACTTGCATTGAAAAAACACTTGAAAACTTGCATTTCAGCTTTCGGACATCAGTCGCGTTATTAATTTAATGTTAATATTGAAATGTTCTGAGCCATATTTCGCCTTTTCAAATTGTTTTCTAATAGTTACATTATTTTTTACATTTTGCTTAGCATACCCATGTTAAGTTCCGTAAGTTTCGTTTAACTCCATAGAATTATTTATACGTTATTGAAGTTATTCGCTTTATTATATTCCTTTTTAAAAAGTAGTGTCATTTGGTTTGATTAGCATTTACTATAATATAAATTTATAAGTCATTTTGTTTGTTTGGAGATTTTTAGGGGTCAATAATAATTTTATATTTAAATCCAAAGAAAGAATAAATGAAAGGAAAATCCAATAAACACAAATCCAGTGAATGGATAAGCTTGAGCGATGGCAAATATCATTTAGTTAATTGTACTAAAGGTATTAAGGATTAGTTTATTGTAACTTAAAGCATAACATGCCGTTTCTGTATCTATCAGAGATGGCCAAATGCCGGTTGGTCAATCAAATGCGGCTGGCATCTTAACAAACACTAAACTGATTTTTCAAATGTAATTTGAAACTGGAATCATGTTACGGTACTCTTTTTTATTAATCAATCATTTTTCTGTTTAGATTTCATTATGCGAGTGTTAATTTTAAATAATCAGAAACTGTGCACCAGATTCTAATGATCAAAGCAACTGAAAAATCGTAAATAGTATAGTTTCCGATGTACTGTACTAAGGAAAGACAACGTTTAGTTCCTTTTATTAAATAAAGGACGTATTGCCATCTCGAAACATTTCGGGCATTATATTTCAACGAAAGTATCCATTTTTACCGTTTCCGAATCATTTGGTCAATTTTTTAGTCCAAATGGCAATTTGCCCAGATGGACTATTGATTTTGTTTGGCATTTTGCGTTGATTTACTATAAATGTCGGTTCACTGTTCAAATTGTAGCCACCAAATATTAGAGCCCTGTGTTAAATTTAAAGAAATTAAATAATGAAGAATCTGCATAAATGTACGTATGTTTTGCATTGTGATAAGACAGCGGTACCCAGAACCACCCAATTTTGAATAACGTACGTTTTCACCCGAATATGGGCATCTGGAAACCCAAATTTGGAGTTTGGAATTTGTTTTATTATCTATCTCATATTTTGTAAAACTTTAAGAAATTTTTGATTACCAAAACTCAACGATTTAAAAGCAAGCAACGGCAACACTGTACGAAAAAAAAACATTTTAATCTCCAGCGTGTGAGACTGTATATCAGAAATTATAAAGATATGCTGATTTAAAAATTATTTTGCGATATTACTGTTGAACTGAATTTTATGGTTTAAGTGCGAAGAACACATATATAATAATAAAAGGTAACACACAAAACGTTAAAAAAAGCCTCTTTGGGCGTATTGTAAAATCTGAAAGCTTTCAGATTTTCTTTTTTAATTTAATTTTCCTTTTTTTCTGTTTTTGTCTTTGCGTGACGTCTATACTTACGCACCGAATAATCCTGGGTTTCGCAAAACGGATTGTAAAATCGGTTTAAAATCGATTGAAAGAGAATTTTTTCGTGACTTCTTACGTACATATCTATGTACGTCGAAACATGAATACTTCCGTCATTTAAAACATTTCACATATATACATTTAGTATTGCCGATTGTAATAAAAAAGGCTGTTACTGCAGGGATATAAGAGCAGTCCTATGCCAAAATTCAACTCTTTACGGCTAATCGCTTTTGAGCTACGCCAGATACATACATACGTACAACCGTCAAAAAAATCAACTTTGATTCCATTTTACAATCAGTTTTGTAAATAGAGTCCTTTACTTTGTACTCAGGTACAGATGTCACACAAAACCAAAATGATCGAAATAGATTTTGGAACATTAAAGGATATTTCTGTTTTCAACAGATATTTCCGTTGAAATGTGATACCGTTGAATGTGATGAATGATGAAGTTTTCGCATTAACAATGTTTCCCTTTGTACAAAAATGTAAAAATGCGAAATTCTTGTTACTCTCTTGAAATATTTCTATCAATTCAATCATTATTCTACTACTTTTAAAACCATATAATTATATATTTTCGGCTCTGGAAGAAACCTGATTTCTGTGAAGTGATACGAAGCATGATCATCGCTGACATATTTTAATAGTTATGTGAAATGTTAAAACCTAATATTTGATGTGTTCAGTATCACTAAAAATTGTCAGTAAAATTACAATATTTTACCTATTATTAACCGCATGCTAATATTTACATAGATTGTGTCAATATTAAATATTTTTAATTTCTTGATAATAATATCTGTCGTACACCAAGTCACAGAAAAAATGTTAATTATAATAATATTTGAGATTTTATTTAAAGCTTTATTGTCATAAATATGTGTTATTAATCCGGAAACATTAACCATAAAGATTAATAAATATTTTTCTTTTGAAAAAACCTTTATACTATAGTCTATGGATGCTTTTCAACAAATGCGATAACGAAACATTTGTGCGAGGGTACAGTAACTACACTGGTGTGCAAAACGTAAGCAACAATGTAAAAATTTAGCAGATAGCCATGAAATTGCAGAAAAGGGGGTCTGAAGATCAGTACAATGAACACGTAAGTACACAGTAGAAACGTCATGCGTATGCGAATATCAGAAACGAAACGTCAGAGGCGACGTGAGCCTACACAAAACGCGTGATGTCGGCGCACGCAGCTCAACAGTAGAATAAAAGGAAGGACGGAGACGCAATTCAACATATTTTGACCGCGTCTGGCATGAGGGGCTCATTTTCAAACTTATCAGTATGGGTCTCCAACGAGAACTGATTCTTCTTATTTACTCATTTCTCCAGCATCGTACTTTCTATGTTATTCAAGGCAACGAAAAATCCAATATCAAGCCCATCAGATCAAGCGTCCCCCAAGGAAGTATCCTAGGACCAATTCTCTATTTATTCTACATCTCTGACTTCCCTAAACCAAACCTTAATCATTATTCTCTTCTCGCCTGCTACGCTGACGACACGGCAATTGCTATTAAATCCATCCAAGCGAAGCAAGCCATCGCCAAGATGCAACAATATCTTCATTCAGTAGAAGACTGGTGCACTAACTGGAGAGTCAAAATCAACGCCACCAAGTCGCAATTACTTATCCTCAATAAATCTAAAAAGTTCAATAACCTTCAAGATCTCCTTCTGTTTCAAGAACCTGTTCCCATTGTATCTAAAGCTAAATATCTTGGCATCATTCTTAATAGTAAGCTTACCTGGTCTGATCATATTCAAAGTGTCAAGAACAAAGCATTAGGCATCATGATCAGATTTTTGCCTGTTATTGGAAAATACTCTAATCTCAGTTTACGTACCAAAAGGCATATCTATACTTCCTGTATTAGGCCAATTCTTTGTTACGCTTCTCCTGCCTGGAACACTGCTACCTGTAAGCAACTTTATCATCTGCAAGTAGTTCAGAATAAATTCCTTAGAACTATCACTGATGCCCACTTCTTTATTAGAAACGAACTTCTCCACAGAGATCTCAAGCTTGAAACAATACAGGACTATATTAAAAAATCCAATGATAAATTTTTCAACAAGGCTGTGCAGTGTGACTTTGTGAACTACTCCCAGATATTCAATTATGAAGTCCTTTCAGAAGACAAATTCATTCGCCCATTAGCTGCTCACACAATCATAGATGGAATCTGACAAGAGCACTCATGACAACTCCTCGTTGGTAGTTGCTTAACCTTCTTTTGCATTTATATATCATTGTTTTACTCCTTCTTGCACCTGTGTATTTTTATCTATGTAAATATCATTGTTGGAATTCTGTAGCATCTTTTGAACTTTTATTCGTTTATAGTCAAGTTTTTGCCTCGTTTTTGCCTTCTTTCAATGTCAATGAACAGCTTTATCCGCTGTTCTGGTCTTGTCACTTCTTTTGCGATGTCCTAGGCCACCTTTTCTTTTTTCTTCTGCCTCCGTCTTCTCTTCCGAGATTCACCCTCGTCCGGATTCTATTACGTCATGTGCCTTAGGGCTTTATTTCATGAACCGGCATCGCTGCCTAGGCAGTAGCCCGGTATAGCTCTTAACCAGGTAACCAATTCAACATATTCTCTGCAAGTGCCAGGGAGTCAGTTTGTGAAATAAGGCTAGAAGAAATCACCTGGACGACTTCCCACGTGGAAGAATGATCGGAAAGCTGGAGGAGGGGCGTACTGTCACCAGTGTAGCTGCAGAGTTCAGAATCAACAAAAGTGTCGCTTCGCGCGCTTGGAAAGCGTTCCAAACCACAGGTACAGCTGTTAGAAAGGTTGGTGGTGGCTGCCCGAGGACGAAATCTGCAGGGGATGACCGATATATCGTAATGCAGGCGAAAAGAGGCCGACAGCAGTCAGCAAGCGCCATTGCTCAAAAACTCTGTACAGCAACGGGGAGGCAAGTGTCCCGGTTTACTATGGCCAGACGCCTTCACAAAGGGGGCCTATTCGCCCGCCGTCCTGAACGCTGCCTCTCGTTGAAAGTTGGCCACTGACACCACTGTTTACAGTGGTGCAGAGAACAAAAAAACTGGACAACTGGTCAATGGAGTCGTGTCCTCTTTACGGATGAGAGTCGGTTCAGTGCCAGAAGTGATTCTCAACGCGTTTTGACTTGGAGAGAAGTCGGGACCTGGTTTTATCCCAGTAACATCAAGGAAAGACACCGTAACTGTGGTCCTGGAGTTCTTGTCTGGGGAGGCATTATGCTGAACGTGCGAATTGAGCTCCACGTTTTCGACAGAGGGTCTGTAACCGGGGATCGCTATTGTGAGGAGGTACTCCTTCCCCATGTGCGTCTGTTCCGAGGCGCAATTGGCCCAGACTTAAATTTTATGAATGACAATGCACGGTCACATCGGACTCTTGCTGTTGAGGAGCTAATGGAAAGTGAAGATATCACTCGAATGGATTGGCCAGTGTACTCCCCAGATTTAAATCCCTTCGAACATGTGTGGGATGCTTTGGGGAGACGCATTGCAGCACGCTTACATCCTCCGGAGAACACCCAACAACTCAAACAGATGTTGATTGAGGAATGGACACTCCTACCGAAAGAAAAGTTGTACCAGCTGGTTTTGAGTATGCGGAGACGGTGCGAAGTAACCATTGCAGTGAGGGGGGGCATATCCCATATTAAGGAACATCTGCTTGTTGTTCTTCCTCTTGAATAAACAATCTTGAGCCACGATACTATGCGTTCAATAAAGCTTGTTTTTGTTTGATTCCATGCAATATGTATTGTATTCCTTTTTCAGCTCCGATGCTTTCGTCATCCTTTACGTACATAATACTCTCCTTCATTTCTGCATTTCATGTCTCTCAGTTGATTTCTCGTAGAGTTTTGGCAAAAACACCTGCTGTTGCTTAAGTTTTGCACACCAGTGTACTACGACACAAAAGGCATTAAAATTAAGAATGTTCAACGTCATCTATGGATTAGTAGCTTATCACTTTTTTTCCAGATCAGGATTACTTACATTCAATTTCTGTTCAGATTAAAATTTTGTAATACACCAGAAAAAAACAAATATCCATTATCCATTAAAGAATTCCATTATCTTAAAAATTCCAGGATCATTACATTGCATTCTTTTAATAAAGGTTCATCTGATTTTCTGATAACTGAAAATAGCTCACAGTAAATACTGTTAGAATACATTTACAGCTAAGTTATTTAACAAATTTAATGCTTAGCAACTTCCATAAATTAAAGTGTATCAACAGTCTGAGTGATCATAATTTTAATTCTAAAACTCTGCAAACTTTTTAAAATATATAAATGGGTATCACAAAAGCTCTTAAAAGTAATACTCGCACCATGGAAGACTTTCACAATTTGAAATGAGTACTTCGCTAATTCTGCTACAAATTTGTGAAGTATAAAATAAATACTTAACTGTAATATTGTCAGAAGTTGTTCAATAAATTAAAACTTTTTTATTTAACTACGCAAATGAATTCGAACTAATAATAACATTTTTCTAAATAGCTAATGTCCGACTTTTACTTATTCGATCCTAATCCCTCCTAAGACCAGAAGGGATCGCCATTTTACTGTGGAGGCACCTAACAGGCGCTTACGGTTGCCGCCTATGGAGGAACAGACAATTACAGCCATGCCTTTTCCGAGATTCTAGCCCCGGCCCTTCGGTACTGCAGTCCGCTCCGCTAAGCACTTTATCGTCTGTGTGGCCTAATAATAAATGTGAAAGAGTTCTTTTTTTTACATTCTTCCCAAAGAGCGTTTTTTGAGTGCAATATAGTTTAATAGTAATGGACTAGAGATTATCCAAAGAGGTGGTCCAGATGGAATAGCGAAACATTTTTTAGGATATTAGATGAAAATAAATCATGGGATGTTATGTATCTTCGATATATTTGAAAACTAAAAATGTAGAACGTAAATCTATAAAAATACTTAATGTTTTTAGTTAGATATATCATGAATTAAATGCATTTCTATTTAAATGCAGCAGATCAAAAAGTAATATATATATTCTTTACAGCATTCATTACTTTTAAATGCCTTAGTTTGTTAATCAATAACACACTGATATAATTCAAAAGATTACATTTTGCCAAATGGCAACAGACGCGAATGAACAACACGAAACAACACATTTAGAGTGGATGACATTTAAATTGATATTGACTTCAATAGTGTGCTTCAATATTAAAGCCCTTTTGGTTCTAATAAATTAAGTTTCTTAAGATTTCAGTTATCTTTTAGTGCTTGAAATTATTTCTTATTTCTTTTGCGGCTTGTCTTTTCTACCATGAAAAATTCTAAATATTTAAATTAGGAATTTTCTGCTTAAACGTATTATAATTTGCGTTAATGTTTATTTTGTACTTAAATCCTATTATGATGATTTAACAATAGAATAAGACACTTATCTATAACATTAATAGAAGAAAAATATTTTAATACGGTGTAAATACTAAATACTGGACGCTAATTTCTTATCATTGCTTTATACTGTGCTGATTTCAAGCTGTGACGAGGAAGCTAAGGCAATTATAGAAGCTAAATAACTCCATGCGTAAATCAAAATAACCAGGAATTTATATATAACTAGGAAATAACTAGAAACTAGAAAGCAAGGAAATAACTACATATAACTAGAAAATAACAAGGAATTACAATTCAATATTTAATTTCTAAAATTATAATTGTTAGAGCCTTGAGGAAGGCCGTTCGGAATGATGAAAATAAAGACAAATATGATAATAAATAAATAATAAATTTAAATATTTTATCTGGAGAAATAAAATATTAATAAAGAAATTATAGTGCAAATATGTTAAAAAGTTATTTATTAATGTTAACAGTATTAATTATTTTTTGTAATAATCGTCAACTATTTCTATTAAATAATTGTATTTTCATAATTAATCTTAGAATAAGTAATAGTAATCAATAATTACTAGAAGAGGTTATTATTACTTCATAAAAAAATTCGAAGTTTATATATTCTTGTAATAATCCTTAAATATTACTTTCAAGAAAAAAAATAATATAATTTGTTACGAAGAGTTAAAAAAGTACAAAACACAAAAGTTTCTAAAGTATTTGATTATTTTATCTGATTATGCTTTAAGATGTATTTAAAGAAAGAAAAAAAAATTAAATTTTTTATTTGTTAAAATTTATTTGCATTCAAAGTTTAATGTATTTTTTAAGCAAAAATTCGCCATTGTGTGATTGCTGTATGTATCCCATAAAGCTATTCCATCAGCACGATGTTCTATGCACTGTCACATTGGTCACGATGCTTTCAAAACCCAGGAGCCTGGATCTTTACAGAAAAATATCATTTTACTCACATGGGTACAAGAATGCTAATCCTTTCACGTCTCACAACAAATATTTTTATGTTCTTGAAAAGAATAATGTCTGCTACGTGCTGAGTTAAAAAAATTAAATGAGAGTAATAGTATTTCAGCATTTGCTGAAAGATTTGTGAGATGTCATTGTCCCTAAAATACTACCAAATATTCATTATTATTTTATTGTTAAAGGAAGTTTATAGAATTTTATTTCTCAAACAAAAATCTGAACGGAACATTTGTGTGAGAGCACAATGTCTACTAAGAAAAAGAAGGTATTAAAATTAATAATATTCAACGTTGTGTATGGATTAGTGTCTACGGCACGTGTCCACGGATTATGCACATTTCGATTTTTGTTAAAATTAAATCTTTACACAGGCAATTAAATCAGACACACACACACACATTATTAATTTTAATTACACAGGCAATTAAAATTAAATCTTTACAATAAAAAAAAACAGCTAAAGAGATAAAGAGCTAATAACTAATTCTTTCAATCATTCATCATGAAGAACACCTCAAAGAAAAGAAATTGAAAAAGCTTCCGCTGCACTGAGAGGACTGTAATTGCTGTTTTCAGTATGTTGGTATTTATAAACATTCCTCAGACCACTAGTAAAGCAAAGTTTAAAACGTTTAAGTTGAAATCATGGAATTCAGGCTTTATTTTGATTCTTAGAGATATTTTCTAGAGTATCTCTAACTTTGTATATACACAGAAAGAAGAAACAGAAACTGCAGAAAATGCCATATTAAAGAAATAACTCTAAAAAAGATAAAATAGCAACAGTAATTTTTGTTTGTTATCGCAGTGTTGATGATAACCTTTTTCTGTGTGAGGGCAATAGAGCTGGCTGATTTTTGTCAATCATGAATTCAATGTATCCTAAAATTAAGTTTACTTTTGAACTTGAAACATTTAATTCCATTGCATTACTTAGTCACACCCAAAGAATTTAGTTTTCAACCCTATTGTGAGCAGTAAATCTTCCTCATTTTGCTTTCTGTTTCATTTTAAATGGTGTTATTCAATTAAGCAAAATGTGTTCTCTATTTTCACATTCCATTTACATACCTTAATAATTTTCTTCTTAGAGTCAAGTATGGATTAGGAATTGAACACTTCAGTTGTAAATGAATAGGATTTCTTTTCCAGATTACTAGCCAATCAATTTAAGAAGACTTTACCGCAAGAACAAGAAGTCAAACTTATTCATTTTGCTAATTAAGGTCGCTGCTGAAGTGAACATAATTCTCTTTCTGTTTTAGTTAAGGTATAAGATCTTGACCTTCTGTAATACTAGCATATAAGTTCTTCACACCTTACTAGACTGCCAAGCGAATTATCGCTGTTTCTGTAAAGTGACAGAGTCTAATGAGAATTTTAATAAACCTTTTTATTACAGTTTGAACTTAACAAAGGGCACAACTTGTGCATACAATCAAACTCCTCTCTAACGCATGCTAAATAACAAAAAAATGAATTTACATTTTAAAATGGGTTCGTAAGCGGAGTCTACGGAAATTTGCATAACTAAACGTTGGCTCAAGACTACTAATGGCATGATTTAACGCTAGCTAGCAAAATGCTAAAACCAGAATACTAACTCAGTAGAGATGGGCGAAAGGATGTAAAATCGTAAGTATCGTTGGCAAAAGCTCTAAAACATTGTCATTAAGTCATTGCCTTAAAATAGCCCTAACTCAGGCATTTTCGTGCTAAAGAAAAGGAGAAAAGAAAGAAAAGGAGCACTTATAGCACAGATCAAAATCATCAACATGGTTAATAAACATACTTTAGAGTTTCCCTAAAGGCTTTAATGAACTTGGGTGAAAAATGTAATTCTGAACTTAACACCTGAGTCGTGCTTTCACAAAATCTAAGCTAACTTAGCGTTATTTCTTAACTCTGCAGTGCAGTCTCACCAAACATAATTTTCGTTCAGGGCATTTCTCTTTAGTTCACATTTTCTTCCAGATATCTAGAAAGGAAAATAGCACACAAACATGTTCTTTGAATCACATAAGTACGTAAGCACAAGAAAAACTTTATAAAATAAAGGTTACATATCACCATTACCAATTCGCCTTTTGTCTCTTAAAAATCTTTTCATTCCTCACTGCAGCTTTGTATCAATTAATCAGTGATAGTGTTCCAACAACTTCTACCTTCTAGCCTGATCCCCACCTAAGTAGATTTTTAATACACCTGGCCTTATCAACGCCCTATTTTAAAACATCTGACTAATTTTTTACCCATAAATTTTATTTAAACTTTCTGAATGTTGACTGTAAAGCCCAAATTCAAAGTAATTTTCATTACAATACACTACCTTTTAAATTTTCGTTTACAAAATCTATATATCAATAAGACATTTTTTTATTTTTCGAAACATTAATTCTGAACATATATTGTTCACACAGTACTTTCAAGGTACTGAAATTCAAATTTTATTCGGATTAATTTACTTTGTACTAACTTTAACACAGAAAATGCATAAATGCATACACTGTTTGCAATTATGTTTTCATTCTATTGGCGCCAAACTTTTCTGATTATTTAAAGTCATTTCTACTAGGCTAATATATGAGTGTGTAACATACCAACACAAATATTTAGAAAGCGGACCAATTCATCAATAAAAACAGCATTTTAGCTAAGCTTAAGAACTTAAACATTTTTAATTCGTGATAAAATTGCAAGCATACTAGCAACTTCGGGCCCTTAAACATTAAATAAAATTTCTAATTACATAAATAAATTAAATTTTCTCTTGGAATCAGCCATCCCTTTTTCCCTAAGCACACCTGCTGCACCTGATCATCAGCCATGAAAAAGGGTTACAGTAAATAGAAGTAGCTGTCCACAGTTTTATGGGCAGCTACTTCTATTTACTGTAACCCTTTTTCACGGCTGATAATCGTACTGGTCACCTCTAAACCCGTTCCACTTTTCTGTTCTGTCCTTGATCCTAATCAATTTCCATTGTTCTTCAGCGTATCCCGAATCCGTTCCTCAGAAAATCCCGCTGTTGCGACTGATGACTACCACCGTATTGGATAGCCTTCTGCCTTTCCTGATCGATCTTCCTTGTACGAAGTAAAAAGGAAGTATTGTAATCGCGAAAAATTTTGGGTTTCATATTTCAAAGAAAATATCCATTTTGGCCGCTATCGATTGCAATTTAACGATGTTTTTGTTTGATATCTAAACGTAAGGACAGAATAAATGACTCTTTTCCCTCAAAAAATTATAAAACTGATTTAAAATGAATCCTGAAGAGATTTTTTTCTTGGCGTCTGTGCGTACGTACGTACGTATGTATGTATGTATGTATCTCGCATAACTCAAAAACGACTAGCCTCAGAACCCTGAAATTTTGACAGGACTGCTATAACATGTAGATGTGCACCTCGCATTTTAGCTGCAATCGGCTGCACCAAAAGTATATATATATATTGTATTACTCGGCTGAGTTCAGTTTCTTTATATGTTTGTAAATTATGCATTTTTTCGTTAAAAATGATTGAATTACGTTGTTCTTATCTTTCGGTTAAGATTTTATGCCTTTAGTTAACCTGCATGCAATAATTGTGGAATTATCAACAATTTAAAAGTTTTAGAAGTGCGGCTAAGCCTAATTTTTGGTTATAATAAAGCCCATATTTGTTTACATTTGAAGCTTAGCAGAATAGTGAATTTCTTGCCAATCTAGAGAAACTAAGCTTCACAACAACAAAGTAACGTCTTCTTTTATTATTGCGAATTAAATTATGCTTGATTCATCCTGGAATTATCATTTAAGTTACTAGCTTGTTTTTGCGTACAAATTGTAATTTTAATTGTAAAAATTGTTTTAACTGTACTTGGTGTTTTATGTTTTTCTATATCTTTCAATTTTTAATGAAAATAGTTTGAATTTTTATGTATTTTTGCTTTACCGGGACGTGAGAACTGAATTAATTAGTAGCACGTGCACATTATGTAAGCGGCACTGAATCGTCTGTGTTTAGCGCCGAAGTTTGGCTATGATAAATAGGTAAATATATATAGTGAACTTTAAACAGTGCATTTACTCTGTTGCAGTTTATGCGCTATCGACAAAGTAGATTTAATTTAAAATTCGTTAACTGTTAGTTAAATATGTTTAAATGAAATGCAGGAAAATTGCGTATAATTTAATATTCCATACAAGGAAGTCATGTGGTGTACACATCAAATTTTTTTTAATACTTGAAATACATATTCTTCCTCAGGCGGTCTGGGTGTTTTCCAGCCTAGATTTTGATATAACTGGTCATTTGTTCCTACGTCGTTGCATACGTTATGCTTTTATTATTCGGCAGGTTCTTTCATCTTTTACCCTCCTTCTTGTTTAAACTGCTTTGTGCAATTACTTGTGTGGTCGCTACCTCTCACAGATACTTTGAACATTTCGTATTCTTCTCGCTCTTTCTTGTAGTGCTCGAGAAAGTGAATGTTTAATTATCGAAACATTATCGCCCACCCTCAGTACCATCCTCCTGTATCATAATATATCTTTGAATGACCCTATTTGAATTTTTTGTTGCCTCATTAAACGTTTTCTTTAATATCTGGCATCTTAAACTCATTAGAAATTTCTTTCGACAGGTAACCATTTGTCAAGGAGCATAATCGGATTTCTTCTCAGAAATAAATCTGCTAGTGTTTTGGCGCTGGTATCGTGCTTAGCTGATCTTAGTACATGGATGGACTGTGTGCGATAAAGGATAATCTTAAAAGGTTTTTTATGAAGACCAGTGTACATTTCCTTAAAACTTTGACTAGCTTACTGGGATCGTTTGTATTTACTGAGGGGTATTTTAATATAAATTTATTTAGAAAGAAATTTTTTCAAACGCTCTTTCGATGGGAACTTTGGGAAATGATCAGAAGTCACAAGCAAATATAAGTTTCATTTTTTTTCAGTACGAGGATAACGGCCTAATATATCAATTCTTAAGATTTAGTTAGGAGATGGGGCTTTTATGCTATATCGGTATATGGTCGAACTATAAGTAATATCTTACCTTATTGGCAGGTACTACAGGACTTGACATATTCAGTCACCAATGTTTGTAGCTGGGAAAATGAGCAGCTTCTTTCATTTTCTCAACTGTTTTTCTAATTCCGAGATGGCCTTTTAATGACACATCATGCAGTTCTTGTAAAATACTCAATTAACTCGAGGAGATAATAGGGCACAATTAATTGTTTTGATACCTTGATACTTGATGGTTGCACTGGTCTTCAACAGGAGATATATTCATACTTTTCATTTTCTCCCTTCAAATAAAACAGAAGATAGTCTATTATTTCAGAGGTCGTGGCCTTATTCTTAATTTCCGTTAGGTCATGGGGCTCAATGTTAAGGGGATCCTTCAAATAATCATAAATATTTTAAAGTTCTGGATCCGCTTGAAATTCTGAACAAGTATTTTCTGAGAATCTAAAATTGTTTATGTTAGCCCAGGACATTTTGTTATTTTCCTTGTTGTCTAGCTTAATTCGCGATAATGCATCCGCAAGAACATTGTTTTCCTTCCCTATTATGTTTAATGTTTAAATTATATTCCTATAAGATCTTTTTTATCACTTTTGGAGGCAAATATGCCTGTAATACAGATGTAACGTTGACGCGTGTTGCGTGTATATGCTAACAGGCTCCTTAACGTTAACTGGAAATTTCTGAACAGGCAACAAGAATCCTAGTGGTTTCTCGGCAATGGTATAGTATACTCCGATTTGGGTTAAATGTTTTGCTAAAATATGCTACCGGTGATCCGTCTTGCCGCAAAATCAAATGCATCTGCGGCCATTTCTATCTAGTCCTTCAGATCAGGAAATTTGATCAGGAAATCAGACCTTATTTTGAATTAATGCAGCTTTGAGTTTCGCAAAAAACGATTTTCCTTTCTGCCGACCAAACGAAAATATTCTTTCTTTGATTTCAAATATAATAAAGGCTTTGCTATTTTTAATGAACACACTGTAATAGGAACTCAAACAAAACAAGGATGCTTTTTTGTGGCATTAGTAGGCAGGTAAAATTAACATTTTTAAGCCGGTAAACTTTTATTCGCTAAAGTTTTATATTCTTCTATTCATACTCTGATCACATTTATTTCAGGTGAAGTTCTTTGTCCGAGTATTTACATTTTGCTGCCTCTACTTTCAACCCTGCTTCATTTAGAAACGTAAAAGCTTCGAGCAAATCCTTTATATGCTCATCAATTTTATTACTAGCAACAATTATGTCATCCAAGTATATAAATGTTGATTCCTCTACTTCGGGCCTTAGGATCATGGCCATTCCTTCTGAAATGCAGTGGGCATCTCGCAGATGTCATATCGCATCCTGATAAATGTATATGTACCTTGATTTAGTAATAAATGCCGTTTTCTGTATGTCGTCAGGTTCCAGATATATTTGAAAATACCCAGTTTTGAGATCCAATGTGGTAATATATTTTGTGGTTTTAATTTTTCTAATTATTTCCTGAATTTTTTGTATTGTTTATTTGTATTTATTATTATTTGTAGTGCTGACTAACTCTTTTTAATCAACAGAAATTCTTCAGGCCTTAAAATCAACGGAAGGTAAGTTGTTCTTCTTTCTACATAAAACTGGCATTTCTGAAATGCTAGATTATAACGTTATAAATCTTATTATAACGTTATAAATCTTATTATAAGCTGTTTCAAGTATATTTTCTTTTACGTTGTGTCAGTGGTAGAGTTTTATGGTATACGAGAGATTGCCTGTTCTTGTTAATCTCATGACATGGGTTAACCCTGCTAGTCTTATCAAATAAGTCTATAAAATTCTCTACCTATTTTCCATTTTTTTCTTCTCCTTTAAATACAATTTAAAGTCCTTACTTCTAATTTCTTAAGTCTGTTCATTTCTAATTGTACAGTCTGTAGCTGAAACCCAATTCGCACCTCAGTTGCTGTTAGAAAATCTTATCTCAAGTCATTCTACCCACTGAAAATACCATCTTACGTTGCTCATTCTTACTAGAAACTTTTGTCCCAAGTCACTCTTGCCTGCATATTTTTAGCCACAAAATTACCATTTCATGTTTCTCATTTTTAATCTGCAGATCCAACTTCACATATCCTTCGCATTCACAATACGTTCCTTACGCTGTTACCACGTTTGCTTCTGTAACGTCTAAGAACCTCTATTTTCGAAATCTTTTTGTAAAATACTTTTCCTCCAAAATGCGACTTTGCACCCCTGTTCCTAGTAAATTCAGTGAAGGAATTTCACTGAACACGATTCGCATATTTGGCAACTCAAGGTTTTTAACTAAAACCGTATTCAATGGAATCTGAGAGGCATTTTTTTATTTTGTGGTTACTGAACTTTGTAACGCACAGCACCCTTTTTTAGTACAAAATTTTCTCCTTCTCTCCAACATCCAGTTTCTTCTTTTTCCAATTTTCTTCTTTTCCCACTTTTATTTTCGTCTTGGCACACAAAACGTTCTGCCATCCTCTAAAAATTTTGCTCTCGTAACATTTATCACTTATTTCGGCTAAAGGTTTCTTAAATTTTGACTAAACGTTTCTTCGCACTCTCGCCCATGCAAATTCTCTGAAACACTCGACTTTCGTATTTCAAGCTAGTTCTCACAATTTCTCGGAGATACTTTGGTTTCTGAATTTCAAGAAGTCCTGTATGTGAGACAAGAGCCTGTACAGTATTATTTCAATCACATCAGCATCGGGTTCTCTCCATATAAAAGTTTAATTATTTGCGCCTTTCTCAAAGTAAAAGCAGTTAATTCACCTCTATGCATTTGATATTAACCATACAATTTAGTCTGTCTCTAACCTCAAGAATTACTCTAAACTGTGCAGTTTTATATATATTTAATTTGTAATTCTCACTATCTGGTTCACCAGATATTATCAAATTGTTTTGTACCAGTTTAGCGCTTGACTTCAGAACCTGGCGGTTTGCTACCAACCAGGTTTAAGAAAAAGTGATTTTTATAAATTTTCTGTGAAATTCAAAATAGAACTTCTACCATCGAAACTACTGGCTGGCTTCATAGTGCTCACATGAGTTTATAATTGTACTCAAACCCTTCCATAGGGCTTGCCGGTTTTGCAGTAATTTGGAGGGTTTTGAGTGTTATAATCATAAATGAAGCAAAAGCAATGCGTTTAAATGTTATAAAGACTGTCAGATAAGAAAAGCAGCAAATTATCAAATTATCAAGCTCTGAAGCAGTGTAAAAAACTCAGAAAATTTGTTATCACAGTTTTGGTATAACGGTTGAAAAAGGAGCAAACAAATCATGAAAATGGTTCGTCAAAAAATTGGACATTTCAATCCGTTATGTCGCCCAAATGCTGAATTCATCAAAATAACTGGCTATCAAATTTAAGAAAATCTGTTTTAAAATCTTATATCAAAACGGATGCTCCAAAGGCAAAAATGTTATCAAAATTTTAGATTTAAAAAAATGCCTTAGAATTTATAAATTACTGATTCTGTCCGGAATTGTGTAGGAGCTCATTATAAATTGATTGAGTTCACTAAACATTATCGTTCAAAGTTCCCTGACTATGTGTCCAGTTCAGGTTAAGGACTAATGAAATAATGGAAAATGAAAAGTATAGCCCTCCATAGAAAGAAAAAGCAGTATTTCTAAACCAATCTTTCAGGAAATCATAAAAGATTTTATGTATTTAAATCAGTGCATTAGAAAGGTTTAATTCCTTTTCCAAAACAACATCTACAAAATGAAGACTTCTATTATCTACTAGTTACTGTAAGGAAATTCTTATCAACTAGCCGGACTACCAGAAAATCTATTTTAAGTCAATTTGATAATGAGCCCCAAAATGCCCCAAACTAGAGGTATCGAAAGATTGTAAGGTATAATTAAAAGTATGCATTCTAGTGGGAAAAAATGTCCTTAAAACAGGACTCAGTTCAAGATAATTTACCTTGGACTCCTACAGAAATTGTTTAAAGAAATATTACTAACATGCAGGAAGGGAGCTAGAACAAATTTTCACAAGATAGGCCAAAAATAATTTTGTCAGCAATTTAAGTATGCTTTCTATAACGAAGTATTTGAATAATGTCTTGATGTAAATTTTAATTTTGTATGGAAATAATGTTAATTTTAAAAAATGTCAAATTTCTTTCATTCGTATACGGGACACCTTTGATCTTTTTATAAAAAGTACACATATTACTTAATTTATACTAATTCATGTAAGTAATGTTTCTTTTTGCCATTTGTTTTGAGGGGGATAACAGTAAATAAGTAATTAATTAACTCAATCATCTACACTTTAACAGATGATTCATCTGTTTCAAAATAATTGATTCTTCCATATCTAAAGAGAAACGAGACCTATTAACCTACAAACCCCGATTTGATTTCCTGCTTCTGAGTTAGTCTAATATCCAGAGAAAAAATTGCTAATCTGCATAAATGTATATATTGTAACGCTTCCGAGCTTTTTGTCTTTTTAAATTTATTTAAAACTTAACAACAAATTCATTTGTGTTAAATACAGGATAAATAGCGTAAATCGTTACATAGCTATATCTTACAGAAGGGAAA
>KK119209.1:370774-400519 GCA_000611955.2 Stegodyphus mimosarum | reverse complement strand
TGGCCTACAACATGGCCCAAATAAAGGACATGTTTTTGAGCAAAACGACATTTTGAAGGTTTAATGGTCAATTTCGCTCTACTTATACGTTTCAGCACAATTTCCAGATGCTTGAGATGGCATTCCCAGGTTTTTGAAAAAATAGCCACATCATCCAGGTAGGGAACTGCAAATTCTTCGCATCCCTTTAATACCTCTTGCATCATCTTGGAAAAAAAATAAGGGGCGTTTTTTAAACCAAAACTTAACCGTAATGGCCTGTAAGTGCCGAAACGGGTCACAAATGCGGCATATCTTTGAGCATTAGGGCTTAAGGGTATCTGCCAATATCCCTTAGCTAAATCTATAACCGTGATATATTTTGCAGAAGCAACTTCTCCCACCCGTTCTTCTATATTGGCTAAGGAATAGAACTGGGTACGTGTGATTTTATTTAATCGTCGGTAATCCACACAAGGTCGAGGGTCCTTATTTGGAGCTTCTACGAGAATCATAGGAGAAGTGTAGTCTGATTCCCCCATCTCAATAATTTTTAGATCAAGCGTTCGTTGAATTTCTCTTTTTAAAATCTCATTTTGTGGATGTGACATTCGATACGGCTTAGATCGTACCGGCTTATTACTGATAACTTCAGTATCATGTTCTACGAGGTCTGTCATTTCCGGCTCGTTAGAAAAACTTTGCGAATATTTATTTAATAACCTCTACAATTGATCTCTTTCAGTAGGTTCTAATAATTATTCCAAATTGCTACTTTTAATAACCTCAGAATAGTCGTAAACGTTTGGATTTGTATCAATATTAGGAAAATCTATTTCAGTCTCAATCTGGTCAGAACCCTCTTCGCTACAAGACATGTAATTAATTACCTCAGGTCTTTTATAATATGGCTTTAACATATTGATATGATAAATTTGGGATTTTTCTTTTTTCCCAAGTAAGGATACAATATAATTTGTTTCAGATACTTTATTTTCAACTTTGCCCGGTCCTGTCCATTGAACCGAAAGTTTATTTGCCTTAGAAGTGGCCAAAATTAACACCAGATCACCTTCTTTAAATTCTCTTTTTATGGCATTTTTATCATACCATTTTTTTCTCCTGAGTTGTTGATCCTGCATTTTTCTCAACTGCCAGCTCTTGACACTTTTTAGGCGATTTATGAATCTAAAAACATACTCGTTTACTGGTTGTTCCTCCTCTGGTGAATCCGTCCAATGTTCGTATAACAACGTTTCTGGAGTACGCAAATTCTTTCCGTGGACAAGTTCCGCAGGTGTGAAACCCGTGCTTTCATGCGTCACAGTTCTTAAAGCAAGAAGAGCCGCCGGTAGCACCTGTTCCCAATCAGAATCAGCCTCCAAACATAAAACTCGTAATATTCTTTTTATAGTACGATGAAATCTCTCTACTGGATTAGACTGAGGGTGGTGTACCGAACTATGACTAACCTTGATACCGAAACGTTAAAAAAATTCTGTGGTCAGATTGCTCATAAATGAAGTTCCTTGATCGCACTGAATCTCTTTAGGGAATCCCATTCTGCTGAAAAGATTTAACAGCGCATCCGCTGTTGTAACCGAAGTTATATCTTCGATTGGAAGAGCCTTTGGATGTTTTGATGCTACACATATAGCAGTTGGTATATATTTTTTTCCTTTAGGTGTGGTTGGCAAGTATCTATGTTTATTTTTGAAAATACTTCCGATATCACTGGGACTAATTTCAGAGGCGCTTTTTTTCTATCGTTAGATTTCCCCACTCTTTGGCAAGGATCACAAGTTCGAATATAAGTTTCCATATCTTGATAACATTTGGGCCAAAAAAATATCTAGCTAGATTATCTTTGGATTTAGTTACTCCCAAATGTCCAGACACTTGTTCATGACATAAACTCAATATCTTTTCCAAACAAGTTTCAGGAATGACAAATAATTTCCATGCAATTCCTAAACGATCTTCTTGACACTTATATAGCAGCCCTTTTCCTATCTTGTAAATATTTGTCGAAAAGTTATTTTGAGAGTCTCTTGTCGCTATGTCAAAAAGCGGCTTTAAATCTTCACTCTGTTGCTGTAATTGAAGGAATTTAGTCTTGCTTATTGAAGGTAGAGGAGGGAGGTCATTGAACTCCGAATCGGGCAGGAGCGATGGTCCGTCTTTCTTTTCTTCTTCTTTCGTCCAATGGGAAGTATAATCGCTCGCGAGGGAGGGAAAACTCGGTGAGGGTATAATATTCGTATGCTCACCCCTTTCTTTTGCTGCTTGAAGGCCTTTCTCTTTGATATTGATCATTTGTCGGCGTTTTTGAGCCCGCGTCTCCACTGCGTTAACTTGGAAAAAGTATTCCTTATTTTGATTTTTTGCTAATTTTGCAGCCGTCCGATTCCCTAATATATAACTTCCTTGATCAAGCTCATTTCGTATGACTGCAGCCTTTGTTAATATTCGTCCAAATTCTGCTTCTATTTCAACATGTGCTAGGGGAAGACATATAGGTGATTCATCGAACGGTTGTTTTACCCAAACAGTTTCTCCTGTTAACATTGAAGGGGTAATGTATTTTTTACAGATCACATCAATGGGTGCTCCAGAATCCCGTAATACAGGAAGATCGAACCCATTAACCTTAGCCATTGTAGTGTATGGCGCTAAATAATCTTCTTCATTCTCTTGTACCCTGTTAACAACAGCCGGAGATTTAAAGTCTTTCTGAGCTTTTCGACACTGCGGCCTCAAGTGATCGATTGAGTCACAAGTATAGCACTTAAGAGGTTTACGTATTTTAAAATGACGCTCATCTTGGTTTCGAAAAGTTTCTGTTTTTTTCGAAACATTTTCCCCAGCCTGTTTATACCTTGGCGAATCTCTGAACTTAGGCTGATTCTTATTTCTCTTTTGCGACTCCGAACTATGAACTGGAGAGACTTTTTTCACGTATTCACGTACGTTTTCATAATCTTCTAACAACTCAGCTAATTTATTTGGGGACGTTATCTGGGACCATTCATCAATAAAATGCTCGCGCACTTCGAAATTTACTCGACGCTTCATTTGATCCGTTATCATCAGGTCTTTTAAAAGTTCAAAATCATTAATTTCCAAGCCCGAGATCCATTCTTCGAAATAATTTCTTAATTCCAATGCGAAATCCCTCTAAGTGGTTTGAGCGTTTTTTGGGTTTGCGAGAATTTGATTCTAAATTTCTCTGGGCTCAGTTTAAACCTTTTAAGCAGTATCCCTTTTATGTAAGCATAGTCATAAGCCTGTTCTTCTGGCTCTCGCATAATCAGCTGAACTGTCTCTGTTGGCAAAAGTGTCAATAAAACATAAATCCATTCTGATTGGTTTAGATTCGCCCGCTTTGCTTGACGCTCAAACATGACTAGATACAAACTAACATCATTCTTATCGGGATCAAATCTTTGATCATTTTTTGAAGTTCAAAATGGTTTGTTCTAGGCATACTTTCTTCATTCCCATCAATTAGATCCTTACCTTTAGCGGCCTGCAATTTCATTTTGGTTATCTGGAATTCTCTTTCTTCTCTCCTAATTCTTTCTTGCCTCTCTTCTTTCTCAAGTCTCACTGACGTGATATTTTCCAACAGACTTTTAACTAGTTCCTCCTCGTAGGCTTCATTTCCCATAATCAGCTGTCTTAAATCTAATATCCTGAGCTGGGGTCCAACCTTTTCCCCTAACTCTTCAGCCAAGGATTTAAGGTCCTCTTTTCTAGCTTTTGCTAAGAACGCCATGATATACCCTCAACTTATAGTCTAAATCAAATGAATCTCTCTCTATATATATATATATCTAAATTTGATATACAACTAAAATTTACAATCTGAGGCTCAAAATTTAACTCTTAATTTTTTTCACAACAATTTCTGGTATTCTAAACATACATTCAAGACAATTTACATTATATTGTGCACAGTATAACTAAAATTTACAATTCTGAGGCTCAAAATTTAACTCTTAATTTTTTTTTCACTACAATTTCTGGTATTCTACACATACGTTCAAGACAATTTACACTAGGATGCACTCAGTTGCAATTAGTTAAATTGAGAATTTAAGATAATACAATATGCTTTAGATAATACAATATTCACATTCAGATCATCAAAACTTTCATAGTATATTAAGGTATGCATTCAAAAGTAAATTAAAGTAAACGTATAAATACTCATAAATATCAATACAACCACAGTTTGAATGTAAGATATTAGTGATTTCTAAACTTTCTGTTAACACTTTCAACTGAAAATTTTCACTTCTCATAATTCTTACACAAAATGATAATTCATATTCTGTACTGAAAATCAAATAAACAACAGTTTAATTTTAAGCTACCAAGATTTACTTATCTTCATTTTTAACACAATGAACTGAAAATTTTTGGAATTATAATTCTTACGTACTTATATTTCTTACATGAAATACATTCTTACAAACTTATAATTCTTACATACCATAACAGTTTACATTTACTTCTAATAATTATAACGTTCAAGACGACTTAAAATTGATAATTCAGAATACCGTCTAAAAGATAGAATCTTTAGAAATATAACAATTGTACTCTTCAATTATAGAAGCATAATAGTAGCAAAACTCACAACAATTCACTCTATTAATACAACTTCAAATTCTTAAGATATTATTTAATTATAATTTCTGAATTCAAATTTCTAAATTTATTCCTAAACTCCTAAATATATTTTCTTATCTGAACATAAATATCAATCAACGCATTTGCAAGCTTCAACGAAACCAATATTTGTTAGAAAACATTTACCTGAAGTGACATAAATGACACAATAGAAATACTATATCTAATAAACCTCACTGCCTCAATATAAAAAATCCAAGGTACTTACCCGCCTGGACTGTAGAGTTGAAACTCTGATTGAAGCCTGGAACATGAAAGTGTTGAATCTCACAACTTCATTCTTTTATTGGACGCTGAAGGCTCATGCACTAAATTACCACACAAACGTATATCAGCACACTACACTTTCCGGACACTGATAGTCCTACAACTTAAAGATGCTGAAAATCTTCGGACAATGGCTGTCCCACTAAACTTAAAGCGAATTGCATTTCGGATCCTGGTGGTCCTTTCTTTCACCCAGACTGACGTCTGGAATCTTCTTTAGAAAAACACAGAGCTGAATTTCGGAGCCTGACGGTCCTTTCTTTCACCCGGACTGACGTCTGCATTCTTTCTTTGTTAAGCACAAGAGTTCTCGTTCCATGACCAAACTAAAACTGCATCGGGGATTTTCATCATACCTGCTGCCACCAAATTATTATATTTGTAACATTTCCGAGGTTTTTGTCTTTTTAAATTTATTTAAAACTTAACAACAATTCATTCGTGTTTAAATACAGGATAAATATCGTAAATCGTTACATAGCTATATCTTACAGAAGGGAAAGTGAGCGAGCTTTCCGCCAGCCTTTTCTCTGGCTACATATCCATTCAACTCCACTGCTTCGTCTCTTCTAACAAAAGACCAGCGAACACCCGTAAACAAGTCGGCATCATAAAAGCATTAGTGGATAGAGACCCATTTGCCTTCAGGACAATCTCATCGCCGAACGTTTCCACCTTGGCCCTAAAAATGAGTTTCTTTAGGTGAGTCCGAAAGAGGAAGTCTCTAATAATAACCAGCTGTTTGTTTTCCTAATGATCCATTTGCTGTTACAGTTTGTCACAATATGTTTCTCGCAATGTGATAAACCACCTATACCTAGCGCCATCAAATTTTGAATATTGAACGTTTCCACACGAATATGGGCACCCGGAAGCCCAAATTCGAAATTTGGAATTTGTTTTATTATCAATTTCTTATTTTGTAAAACTTTAACGAATTTTCGGTTAACAAATTAAAGGATTTCAAGGCAAGCAATGGCAACGTTGTATAGAAGAAAACATTTTTATCTCCAGCGCGTGAGACTGTGTATCGGAAATTCTAAAGATATGCTCATTTAAAAATTATTTTGCGATATTGCTGTTGAACTGAATTTTATGGTTTAAGTGCGAAGAACATAACGGAGTATATCGTGGCGGGCAGCAAAGTGGGGCACGTAATAATATTATGAGAAAAAAAATTCTCTTCTTGTATTTATGCTCTAATTATACTATTACGAAATTGTTTTTTAAAAGCTACCTAAAATGGAAACCAAAGGCTGATATTTTTGGCATATACATGAAGAATCTGAAATCAGTTATGTTTAGAACAAAAGTTATAATCATAATATTACAGCTATGTGCTCAATCAGAAAGAAATACAGATTTCCTAGACAAACGTCCAATTTTTGTTACTTCAGCTAAAATAGACTAAAGTGCCCTGAATTAGGGAATTAGGGATAGACATGGTTATGCCAATTGTTTAATGCTACGGCGCATTTATGCTCATAGTGGGCGAAGAAAAACTAGTCATTGAGAAAACTGCTAAAGACAATTAACCTAGTACGAGAGAAGTGTGAGGTGTCTTAGCCATACTGTACATAGCCAGCGAATCCAAACATTGGCTCAAATTACCACCCACTTAACCAGAGTGCCAGTCAGACAGCCAGTAGATGAGAGAACAACGTTCGCTTCCCCGAATGTGCTTCGGAAGCCATAGACCTACGAGAGTACTCTTGTTCAACGCCCGCCTCAACACAAATCACAAATTTCTGATCATCAGAGAAATACAGAGCATCACATCAAACTCTACCAACAGCAAAGTAAAAATTACATGGATCAAAGCACATGTAGGCGACCAATGCAAGGAAATAGCAGACCGGTTGCAAAGGACGCAGCAAAAGATATAACAGCAGCAGAACAGAGAATTCCATGTCCATCCAGTCACTTAAAAGTCAAAACTTGGAAAAGACCTTGTGGCGTTTAACTCTTTAAATCTTTAGTTCTAACTCCTAACCCCACGAACACTTAACAAGCGAATAATCGCTTAAGTGTGTGAACATAATAATCGCTTAAGTGTGTGAACATAATAACATTATTACTCAATATATTTACAATCAGTTCCGGTTTGGAACTTTACAATAAAGCCGACACTCTGGCTTGAACTTAAATACTAATAATTTGAACTAAAATTAACTTAACTAAAGCTCTTAATGAGTATAGCCGAAGCTATCACAATCTAACTAGTTGGCCCCTAAGTATTAATTAAATCGAAGCCTAGTAAGGGCCTAAGATATGGCCGAGCGTAATAACAGCTAAGAGAGATGTAGCCAGAAGGCAAACGCGCTCTAGTCAGGAAACCAGACTGTCTCTCTCGAAGTCGGTAAGTCACGACTTAAATAGTACTCATTCTCATTTGCATTATCTGCGTTTCTGAAGTCACATTCTGGCAGGAAATTGTAAGTTGAAATTAGAATAAAGTAGGAAAGAGACAAAACTTAAAATAACTGTTAGAAAACGTATAATAAACCTTACAACCTTTTAGAAAAATGGCAAGATTATTGGGAAAAGGCAGAGCAAGGAAGACGCACCTACAAGTTCCTTCCAAAAACAGATAAAAATATGTTATTCACAAACCTGTTTATTAACTGGTTCATAATACATACGTTCCCTTCCCCACATACTTCTACAACAGAAATATATGCCCTACAGACAGCTGCCAATGTGGGGAAAGGGGTGACTCAGAACACTTTATTTTCTATTCCCCAGTTACAAATCAGTGGCATCACAAAATACCAAACCACATTGAACCTTTCTGAGATTCGCTGTGCACAGCAGGAGCACAAAAAATAACTGATCGAAAAAAGGAGTCTTTTGCGCTACAATTGGATCCTAGTCTTCCGAAAAGCGCCCGCAATTCTAATTATGCTCAGCACCAACTAAACAGCATACCAAGGTACAAAATGCAAAATTCAAAATAATTTGAAACCTCACTTTAATAGCCACTTTCATCCCTTAAGAACCAGCATACTTTAAAATGACAGCAATTATGAAGGCTAGGACATAAAAGTGTACTATGTGATGTATTATGTACTCTGAAATGAATATATTCCATGGATTTTAAATGTATAAAAGTACAATTAACTGTATATAGAATATAAAAAAATATTTCATGTATAATGTATATTGCAAGCATCCGAAACCCTTGCCTTATACTTCAAACTACCGCGTCTGTGAGCGTCGAGTATGTATTTCTTATGTAGTTTCATTTAAGATCCAACGAACGCCAAGGACATTGGACGGCGGTTCACATGCGACAAGGGGGGGATTAAGGGGCCATTACCTGCACTGAACCCCCCACGTGCATGATAGCATGCCTTACTCGATCTCGGAGGGGTAACTCCAGATAGGTAGTGGTAGGGAACAATAGCTGCTTGCCCATGGCGATTTCCTGGTGTCTCCTCCCTTTTTCCCTGTCCCTGCGCAACGCATGCCGTCCAGTTAAAGTCTTACCTGGGCAAGAGAGAGTAGAGAATAGACTTACAGGCCTGGAGACGAGAAGCACTGAGTGATGAGTGTCGATTCCGACTAAAGCCGAAGGGAAGCTGAGAATATGGCGTTAGGCTCATTAAGCCCTGGATCTGCACATGCCAGATTGGACCTGTACAATACCATGGCGGCTCGATCATGGTCTGGCGTGTTTTATTTTGACAATGGTTGGAATCTTTGATACTGTACCAACCATCCTCAATGAGATTCAGTAAGGAGAGTTGCAAGGCGATCACCTCCATCCATTTAAGGTGTCCTATCATTCACACGGAAATGGAATATAACAGTAAGATAACTGCACCTCTCACAGGTCCCGGTTGGCTGGTGCCTTTTTGGCTGAGCATTCCTCTGTCATGAATTGCCCACGTAGAATCCCCGTCTTAAATCCTATTGTGAATCATTGGGGATATTTTGGAGAAAGGTGTGAAAGCGCATCATTCAACACTAGCGACCCTTCCTGAATTATAGACAGTTCTAGCACATGTGTGGCAAGCCATTTCCTTGGAAAGCTTTCTAAAACTTGCTGAATCTATGTCTCGTGGTGTGGCAGCCCTTATCAAGGCTAGAGGAAGCCCAACTCGTTATTGACTTATTATCCATACTTCAGCGGCACTTCAGGTGTGTATTCTCCGAATGGTAATGCATTCCAAAAAGTATTGTAACCTAATAGTAACCTGTAATTTCTTTAGTTCACGCAGAAAATTAAGATTTTTTCCAAATGTATAAATGCTATAGGCATCATATACTATATATTATTTCGAACACTCAAATATTCGAACACAGATATTACTCATATCTTTGACTTGGGTCTATCGTTTACAAATGCTTCTAACACAGTTTGTGTGAAAGGAATTCTGCATTAAAACTCTTTATGCACGTATATATCATTCATTAAAATGAATTATGTTTAATGTACAGGCACAGTTTCCTTTTTTTCCAGACATTAAATTTAAGAAATGATGTGAAAAATGGAAATTTGGACGTCCTAAAAATGCTTAAAAATGAATGAAAAAGAGCAATAGAGAAATTAGGATAGCACTCGCAAATCTTTCAACTGTTTAAAAATGATAAAAACAATTTTGTTACGTACCTTCCTTTCTGTTGTTCGCTTTTTAGTAGTTATTTTAAATAATGAATTTTATAAAAATAATTTTAAGTAAAGTATTCAAATAACTGTGGATCCATTTCGGCATGTTTATTCTGAATTATTAAATAATGAACAACCTATAAATATGTATGTTGTTTGCATTGTTAGAAACATGGTGCACATAGAGCCACCAAATTTTTCAATACACGTAGTCCTTTCTTATTTTTCTTATTTCGGGCGAATTTAAAGGATTTATTTTCGTTTGATTAACTCTATACTTTAAAAGCGATGTGTTGCCATTCGAAAAACGTTATATATACATGTTTCATGTTTAAATAGATCATGTTTAAAAGTCAGGAATTTACAAGACATGTGTTGCCATTCGGCAAAGAGGAAGATACTGATTAGTCTTTCAAGTATAATCAACACACTTGGCGAATTAAAATAAATATATTGCCTCTGTTCAAAATAAATATTTGTACCTTGCACATGCCAGTGTATTTATTGTTCTTGGGAAAAGCATTACACATTTCCTTTTGCTGATTATTGTTTGCGGATTATCAAATTAAGCCATTTAAAAGCACTAAACTTAGTCCTTTATCTCTGGTTAATCGTTAATGACCAGAAAGACATGTGAAATTACACTAGCTGCGTTCTTTCAAATAAATGATTATTTATATATATATATATTTATTTTTTATAACTTTTGAAAAAGAACAGCGGCACAAGCATCTAGTGTTATAATAAATAAAGCACAAATCTTATATAAAACAGCTGATATCGAATATTCCTCAATAATATTATTATTAAATATTTCATATTAATTTTTTTGAGATATTTTTGTTCGAAATTATAAGCTAATTTTCTGATGCAATTTCATATAGTTTTGCAATACTTAATTTCTTTTCAATTTCGGTATGAAAAGAAATGTTTAGCGTACGAGGCCCATAAATTTGAATAATATTGTAGCATTCATTATTTTAACTAACCAAGTTATTTTGAGTTTGAACTTTCCTATCATTATCTCAAAGTTTCAGTTGCTGCCCGAATTTAGCGCGAGCGAGATATTTATGCAAATCGCATATATCTGATAGCAGTTTAAAAGGCAGGAGTTAACGAGGAAAGGACACAGAGTCTAGG
This sequence comes from Stegodyphus mimosarum, assembly GCA_000611955.2. Lineage (NCBI taxonomy): Eukaryota > Metazoa > Arthropoda > Arachnida > Araneae > Eresidae > Stegodyphus > Stegodyphus mimosarum. Next base: position 389,823 of record KK119209.1, on the reverse strand, counting down.
ATCTATCGCCGTAAGGCTGTGCGAGCAACTATTTCCTCTGTCTAGTGTAAGTTCGCCTTCATAGGCAATTACTAGTGCTTGCTAGTGAAATTCTCATTATTGCATTTCACTGAGAGTTAGGCTTCCCTCGCTGTCCTACTTAAGGTTAAACTTAGGTAGTTGAATTGTTAACACACTTTATTTCATATTATTTTAGTTCAACCAAAGTAGTGGCTTACTTTCAAGTTGGAGAGTTGTAATTATTAGAATTAAAGGGTCCTTTAAACCTTCCTTCTGACTTTGTAGTTCTTCAACACTAAGGACATAGCCTAAATTCGCTCACTGTCCTCCACATAGGGTTTCACAACATATACTTAGTAAGAAGATTAAGAGATTACACTTAAAGCCTACAATATTACTTTTAAATATTTAGTCCGCGTTTTTTTAAAAAAATGTTCTCCATCACATTTTTAGAGCGTTCTCTTGTGAATTAGTAAATTTTAAATAATTATAATATAATACTTATATATAGTAATTTAGTAATATTTTAAATAAGAATAATTCTCCCGCCCCTAAATTTAGTGCATAATTCATTACGTAAAATACCTAGTTATGAATGAAATGAAATCATACTTAAATACCTTAAATTACCTTAAAATTCCTTAATTAATAACTTAAAATTCCAAAATTTAGGAAATTATATTAAAATTACCGTTGCCAGAAATGAATTTTGTAAGAAAGACGATGTTGTAGATAAAAACATTGTTCGACTGTTATTGAAGATGCTAAGGCAAAAAAGAATCAACTATAAATTTTCATAAATTTATAATACTACTTTCGAATATTTCGATATAAAAGCTTTTTTTTAGCAATGAAAATGACGAAGGTGAAGACTGGGTTGACGCGATGCCAGTGAGAACAATACGAGAAAATTGAAAATGTTCCATAAAAAAAAGAAATTACTGATGCTATCGATAGATAAAAAATTAAAAGAAGTAATTTTCTAAAAAGTTGAAGATAAAGAGTAGGGTCGGAATTTGAAACATATTGGCTACTATGTAAAATAGATATGAACTCTTTGGGCATGTTTCGCATTTCTTGGCAGTGTGGTTTAATATACATTGGTCAAACTAAGAGAATCTTGAAATTTCGCTCTGAAGAACATGAAGCATATGTGAGGAAAATGAAGCCCATAAATTCCCTGTTGCTCTACACTGTTGTTCAGAAATTACTGTTTCCTATTTAGCAGCAAAACGTAATCAAAAGGCATCTTGCTTTTATGTTTCCAAAGGCGTTTCTAATTCACAAATGTTTTTCAGTTCTAGTTAATGATCGAAATGCCAGTTTGACTTTAAAGGAAATTATTTCAGAGTTATTTTGAATCTTTACTAGTAGATGGCACCGGTATCTTTAATTAATTTTATTAATTGATTTTTCTCGAATTTTCAAATCTATTATTTTCGTTGTATCGCGTGCTTCTCCTTCGTCATTTTTACTCCTGCAGCAGGAAACGAAAGTTCTATATTCAACCTTTCAAAGCTAGCACTGCAAATTTATGAAAATTACAGATGATTCTTGCTGTCTTAGCATATCCAATAATAGTTATTATGAGTATTTTTTTCTATAAATGTAGCTGTTTATTTGTTTAATTGAATAAAGTCATAGATCACTAGAAGCATTTGCATAGAGGGAAATGAATCTTACTGGAGGACGCTCTAAGGGAAATGGCTTGTGATTATTTTATACACCGAAAATCTGGGATATGCCCATGCAGACTGTTCGCTGTTACTTAAATAGATATTGAGTTAGTAATATTCACCAGTCTTATCCATTCGTCCATTACCAGGCCGTAGATAAAACTTGCTTATATTTTATCATTTTTAATTAGTGATATAAAGATATGTCAAAACAATTATCAACTAAGTTCAATAAATACAAATCCTATTTTAGAAACTAAATAAATTATAAACATTGTACAGATTGGGCATGTCAAATTCAGTATCTGAAGGAGGATAAACAGTAATCAGTGTACAATAGTGCAGGCCGCAAAGGGAAAATATTTTCATATTTCATAATATATTCAAAAAGTGAGTAAGTACATCACTCGTAATTCTTACTTGATATTGTCGTTCTTTAAAAAAGTTAGAAAGAATAAAAGAACCGAAAAATGGCATATGTTTTCTTCAACAGGCTTTGGGATAACTCCAGACATACTGGTGAAACGAATGAATTTCAGAACAGGTGATCAGATGATTGAATATCTGCTAACGTGCAATTGGCTGAGGATTTTTTGAGTTCATTAGTTGGGAGCGATGTTCACACTGATATGTGCTACCGAATATGGAAACTGTGTACGATGCAAATTTGCAGTTTTCTGACTCGCAAAGAGATGTTTATAAAATTTAGGAATAACCGCTGCAGTCAATTTTTCCATTGAATCGTACTGAACTGTTATCTGTTAACTGTATGTGTAAATACCAGAATTTTGTAAAGAGATTGTTTTAAGAGCCATTTATAGCAACCATGATTGTACATGATCTTCGATATTTGGCAAATTCTCTCTTTTATTAGTATATTATATTGCAGTTTTTTGTTTATTTCGCGGGGTGAATCGAGATTCTCATGAAAATGATTAAAGTGCATTATACGGCCCAAGAGTTTGACACGCTTGATGTAGATTAAAAATATTATGAATTCTGTAGGAGTTTTGAACTGCAGATATCTAAATGTATTAAGAATCCTGAAGTGAATTGAAGGGAATGTGAGATGCTAGTGGATCTAAATTACATTTCTCGGCATACTTCGCAACTGTGAAACGTGCGCAATTCTGAGTATCACTAGTTTGAATTTCCTATACTTATGAGTATGAGTATTTCCCTATACCAATTACATAAAATTCATAACCAAATAATGATTCTTTTGTGAGTAGAAGTATTACACCATTTTAGTTTTAGAAAACACTCAAAACGTTTTCAAATAAATGTTTATTGATAGCTTTCCTGGTATCTCATTTAACAAAACGAAGCCTGACACACACATTACGTAAAAGAATGTCAATCATTTTCTTCTTTCTTGGAAGATTTGATAGATGTATGTAGTAAGTTACCAAGGCCAAGTGGAAGTGGAGCAACTGAAATTTAAAGCAGCGTAAAATCAAACTATACGACATAAGACCAAAACTGCAGTCTTCATTATAAATGAGATCACATAAATAAATTTTTTTTCATCTTCGCTTCGCGGAAAATTTTGCGTACTAAACAAAAGGCTTCCATTGAGACAAAATTAAGTTTACATTTCCTCTTTTACAAAGCAGCTGGTCCATCTGGGATGTATGCTTGTTACTTGTTAACAATTATAACTGAGATTTCGTTGCTGAAATCATGTTCCCAGTGTCTGCTTTTATATATTGTTTCGAAGTACAGTCATGAGGAAAAATAAACTGTTTTCGGGAGATAAGCTACATGACTAAGAAATAATTTTTTAAAAAATATAGGAGGAGGAAAACATAAATAAAATTAAGAAACAAACTGAGTATCAGCGTTGAGAGTAAAGCCTCACGATAAGTCGTATATAAACAATAAACATGCCTACAATAATAAAATAACTAATTATGACACATTTACAATAGATAAGCACACAAATGTGATACATTGATAAGAAATAAACACATTTTATGCAAGAGTAGTATAAATACCGATTTAGGCATAATAATACCTATATACATAGTAAGAAAAAAAACAGGATGCATTGTATAGTACTCTGAAGTGATAAAAGTCATGGGATAGCAATGTGCAAATAAACAGATGGCAGTAGTATCGCGTAGAAAATTTATAAATGCGAAGTGCTTTGGCAGGGCTTTCATTTGTGTTCAAGTTATTCATGTGAAGAGTCTTTGACGTGATTATGGCCGCACGACGAGAATTAACAGACTTTGAACGCGGAATGGTAGTTGGAGCTAGACGCATGGGTCATTCCATTTAGGATATCGTTAGGGAATTCAACATTCCGAGATCCACAGTGTCAAGAGTGTGCCGAGAGTATCTAATTTCAGGCATAACATTCCACCATGGAGAACGCAGTGGTCGACCACCTGCAATTAACGACCGAGACCAGTGACGTCTGCGTAGTTGTCAATGTTCACAGACAACCAACACTGCGCCAAATAACCGCAGAAATCAGTGTGGGACGTGTCCGATAGGACAGTGCGGCGAAAGTTGTCTTCATTGGGCTATGACAGCAGAAGACCGTCTCGAGTGCCTTTACTGACAGCACGACATTGCCTGCAGCGACTCTCGTGGGCTCGTGAGCATATCGGTTGGTCCCTAAACGAATGGAAAACCGTGGCTTGGTCAGATGAGTCACGATTTCAGCTGGTAAGAGCTGGTGGTAAGGTTCGAGTGCGGCACAGACCCCACGAAGCCATGGACCCAAGTTGTCAACAAGGCACTGTTCAAGCTGGTGGTGGTTCCATAATGGTCTGGGCTGTTTTTACATGGCATGGACTCGGTCCTCTGGCGCAACTGAACCGATCATTGACTGGAAATGGATACCTTCAGCTATTTGGAGACCACTTATAGCCATTCATGGACTTCACGTACTCAAACAACGATGGGATTTTTATGGATGACAATGCGCCATGTCACCGGGCCACAATTGTTCGCGATTGGCTAGAAGAATATTCTGGACAATTCCAGCGAATGATCTGGCCACCTAGATCGCCCGACATGAATTCCATCGAACATTTATGGGACATCATCGACAGGTCAGTTCGTGCCCAAAACCCTGCACGGTCAACACTTTCACAATTATGGACGTCTATAGAGGCAGCATGGCTCAATATTCCTGCAGGGACTTCCAACGACTTGTTGAGTCCATGCCACGACGAGTTGCTGCACTTCGCCGGGCAAAAGGAGGACCGACAAAATATTAGGAGGTATCCCATGACTTTTGTCACTTCAGTGTATAAAATAATATATAAAAAATATAGTATAGCAAAAGAATTTAATAAACAACTGAGAATAAATAAAATGCATAGTATTAACAAACTGGGAAATCGAAGAGTGTATTACAACTGATAAGAGAGTCAAACTGGTTTTGCAGATGAAACACTGACTATTCTTTCAGTCTGTAAAGAGTCAGAGAGTACATTTGTGCATTTCTAGATATCACTGATAAGAAATTTGTTGTTAGAACTGTATTATTGGCTCACGCTTGGCAGTTTTCTGCAACGTTTTGTGAAGACGGATGCCACTCCTTTCCGGACAATTAAATGTGTGGAGGTGGGGATTAACGACCGTTCCATATATGCACTGTGAGCCCTCATGTGTGAGATTCATGTAGTTCATGTTTGAGTCGTGACTCGCAATAAAAGTTACAAGTAAAGTCGACGCAAAGTAACATTTTAGATTTGGAAATTTATTAATGGTAGCTTGTTGAAATAATTCTGTGCTTCAGAAAGGGGCCACATTGGAAAACTGAATTATAAAAATTCACTATTTGTTCCACCTTACCTTGAAATAATCACGGAGAACATTAATTTCGAAAGTGAATCCATAAAAGTTCTTGTGCGGCTTCTATTTTTGCAACCGTTAGTCGTACATATATATTTCCGGTTGCATGATGGTAAGTTCAATAATTAATAATTATTAAAAGGCTTACCTTGAATAAAAAGTGAATTGATGTTTCATAGCTACCTGGAAATACTTTGACGGAAATAAATAAAGATACAAAATAAATATGCTTTAGAATTTTATATGCGCTGGTATAATTTTTTACATGTTGACATTTTTATGCAATACTTAATTCTTGTGTAGTTTGTTTCTTATATCTGTTGCCACAAAACAAAAATAAAATAAAAATACATGGGCAGGAAAACATCTATCTTGAGTACAGCGCCACCTACAGAGAAGGATAGAACAGGAAGAAGGAGGAAGAAAAGAGAAGAAAAGAAAGGAAAACATTTCAAGTAGAGAAGGAAAACATTTGACTTGAGAACAGCACTGTCTACAGAGAAGAATAAAAAAAAGGCATGAAAACATTTTGAAACTTAACATATCTCTCCACCCGCCTGAACACTCAAGTTCAGGACTAGAACTTAGGGCAACATTTGGAAAGTGGACGCCGATCAAGTTGAAGTTCTTACTTCAACAACTTACTTCAAAAAGACTCCGCCTTTGCCAGAAAAAACGTCTCTGAGTCTTCCAAGATTCCATTTCAAAGGTGAAACAGAAGTCTCCTTGAAATACACCAAGACATTCACTTGAATATTTCTGTCAAAGTCTACTTTTCTAGCAGTTGCAGTTGATTCAGATATTTCTTTTGCCATCTTGACCAAACGTAATTATGAAGGTGCTGAATCAGATGTCCTCTTAGCTTTAAGCAAAGTGATTTTGTTGTAGTTTTATCAGCAAATGATGTTATAGGAGTACTTATCAAAAATGTCCCGGAGTTAGAGGTTCTAAGTACTGACGATCTGAAGAAGGAGAAGTCAGTGATCAGGAATTAAGGTACGCTTCAATCTGTATTGCTAGGGTGTAAATTCCTCAAAAGTTAAGATAGCTCACTTGCAAACGTTGAATAAATATTGCTTCGCAGACTTGATTCCAGCCTCCCACAATATTCCGAAATATGCAGCTAAACGTGATATAAAGTACCATGCAATAGATTTTTAAGCTGCAAAATTTTGTATTTTAGTAAAATTAAGAAACAATGTTTGCTGTTTAATATAATTTGCTGCTAAACGAATTTTGTGTTTTCTTTCTTTTATAATGTAATGAAATGATGATTCTTTGGTACAAGAATTTAGCGTATTTGATTTTGATTTAAATCTGTGTTTGTTTATTACTCTAATTGTTATTACTCTAATAATCCAACTTTCATCAAGGAAAATATTCATTGGAATCGGTTTGTTGTTTCGATGCAAGGGAGTCTCTTCTTTAAACAGTCGTACTATGTTTGAATTCTTATTTTTGAATGGGCTTAACTATAGATTTAGTTGCTTATCCCAAAATCTCCGGGTAATCATACTCCTTTGATTCTTTGAATCTGAAAGTGCATTTTACAATTTCTAATGACTCTTATATACGACGAGATTATTCTAAGCATTTTGAAAACGATGAGTATTTGGAAATAATTTCTAACATAGCCATAATTTCAGGTGTGTATCAAATGGTGATATTGACTAACAGAAACGAATTCTTCTCTTGGCATCTGATATCAGCCGTGCATGCTTCCTGTCTATCTCTACTCAGAAGATACAACCGTTGAGGACCATGCCACCAGAAAATGTGACATTTAAATTTTGTTGCAGAAATACCTCTCGAGGCACAATCGTCTGGATTTTCAGGATCTTTCACGTAATTCCACGAAGCTGCTAAATTTGAGTCTTCAATTTCTGATATCATATTAGCAGCAAAAATTTTCATCTTAAAGAATTATATTAAACCAATCTAAAACTATTTTTGAAACTGAGTATGAAATAGTATAATCAACACGAATCCTCTTACTTTATTATTTTGAAATAGCTTTAGAGAGTCTAGAAAGAAGAAGAGTTACAAATAGCTCGAGTCATGTTACTTTTGCTCGCTTGTCTGACAATACCATCAGCCCAAACCCACGGAATTTCTCGTGGCAAGGAGTGCAGGTTTATGCTTGTCGTTGACAACAGCCTTGAGCACCTTAACAAGTGACAGTGCAATCTACCTCAGTTCCGCTCCCAGTTTCGATGAAGAGCATCTTGGAGGGGGACGCGTCCGAGGGTCTCCCCCCTTTTCGTTTCCACAAAACCAAACGAGAGGACCTTCGGCACCCCGCATATTTAGAGAGCAGCCATGCCGCACCATTACTATATATTTACAAATATGCAGGCCTTCTCCGGGCTTCAAACCCTGGCCCTTTGGCACGACAGCCAGCGACGCTTACCACTATACTAGTTCGGCAGCTGCGACGTTTATTTTCGAAGTAATCAATGAAACGTGGAACATTCCATCTTCGAATTGCATTCTTAGATACAACACTACAGCATATGCATGATCAGAAGCGTTGTAAAAGCCAATTCACTGATTATTTTTAATAGAATTGCTTTTCATAAAGAATTATGAAATCCTGATTTGAACTAAATTTTTAATTTGAGATTTAAATAATTTTAATGCTTGGGAAATATCATTATTAACTATCCCAATCAATATTTTTTTCCATAAAATGCTGCCTTAAGATTTTAACTGAATAGTTGTAGGCGATAAAAATCCATGAGGACCATAAATGTCGCGATAGCTGACAGAAGTTGACGTTTTGAGACCATCAATAAGCGAGTTTATTTTAATTTTGTATGCATTTTCTTTAGTGTGTTAAGATTGTATGGATTTCAGTTTCTTCATTCTGTCAAAAGTCTGTTGTAATCATTCAATGACTAACGTTTCATTGAATATCCATTTTTTATTCGAAAACTGCCATTCTTCATGAGGTTGATAAACTATGAGACTGATTGGTTTGCTTTTTGGATATTATTTGCTCACGTGAGAACATCATCTTTGTAGGTAGTTTCCAACATTGCTTCTGGAAAGTAGGTATCTTTGCAGTACCTTCCACGAAGTGTCTGGAAAACTTGTTTGCTCCTCTTTGGCAAATTGTTTTAACATTGTGTTTAATTGTTAATTATTTTTGTTGGATAAACACAAGGCAATAGCGATACAGTACATAATTGTTAGAGTTGGAATTTTTAAAGAGGTTTTTCAGGGTTTTCTGTCTTAACATTCTATGGAAATCGACACCATTTTTATTGGCTAGTACTTGTCGGAACATTTTTTTTCACTATCACCAGTGAGTATGATACAACGAGTTTTAATTCTTAATAGAGTATTGAACAATTCATTTGGAAATTTGGAACCAGTATGGAGAATATCATTTAAAAAAACTCTTGGCTCAGACTTTGCAGAACCGTCAAGCGCAGCTCATAATTTGGTTGCTTCACTTTAACCTCTTATAACTTGAAAATGAGGTAAATAGAAAATTTCAGATGATGATTTTGAAAAATCGACATTTGAAAAAAATCTGCATATGTTTCATGGTTTTGCATACCGCATGAGGTGCATGCATTAAGTTACGGACACTTTTTACGTTTACGTTTCAAGGAAAAGAATCGTCTCATCACTTGATTTCTTGAATCACCCAGGTGGACTTTATTCTTAAATGGGAGAGTGACGACAAGACTACTTTTAAAATTTCGGCTAGTGTAATTTTAAAAAATGCTTCGACATGTTGTCCTCCTTCATTCAGTGTACTCACAACTGGAACAGACTTGACTTCCCAGAATTTTTCATTAAATTTTCAGTGTGTAAAAAAGCATAGCAACTGATTAAGGAATTCTGAACTCGATTTAAAACGGAAATTCTTTCTGAGAAGACCCAACCCAGTTTTGAATTTAGAACGGATGGCTGATTTTTATTTCCTACTACCTTTCTAGTTTGAATTAGATATGCACCCAAAATTATGTCAGTTCTTCTATTACATGAAAGTAAGGGTCTGCCATATGTAATGATTTCAAATGAGGCCAATGGAATTTTGATATGTCAAGGTTTAGTAAACTTGGCATCAGCGTTTTGAATACTACAACATTAACAATGAAATTCTTGTTATTCAAATGAGAGGTAAAATTTAAATTAACTACTTTTGTAGCACGTGCCGCAACTGTGTCATCATGTCCTAAAAGAGTGTGTTCAGAATTTTTAAGTGAGTCGATGACAAAGCTACTCAGTGATTAAAAATGTTTAACTGCTAGAAACTGTTATTTAGCTCTTTCGAAGAAGGAGGAGCAACAATACTCTGCCCAATCTCAAGGCAGATCATTTAGTGGCAACAGACACAAGTTATCACATCACGCACAAGTCAATAGACACAACACACAAGTCTCAGTTACTACAGAGCGCAGACGCTTGCACAATACAGGTCTCTATGCAAGACGGCTAGTATCTTGTACCACCTTGGCCTGAAGACACAGAGGTGCCTGTGTATGTTGGGCAAGAGAACACGTGTCCTGGACCAGTTAACAATGTGTGTCTGTTCGTTTTACAGACGAGTCCAGGTACTCATTTAATCTGGAGGAAGCAACTCACCAGATATAACCAGTCCCACATTGTGGAAAGGCACAGTTACAGAGGTGGTCCTAATAATGTTTTGGGCTGGGATCTCTCTTCGTAGTCACACCGACATGCATGTATTCTATGGAAGATATTTGACCATTTGAGATATCGAGACGAGATCATTGATCAAGATGTCCGCTAGTATGCCGCTGGTATTGGCACTGAATTTCTTCTGATGGAAGACAATGTGCTACTAAGTTCGGGTTCCTGAAGAGTATCTTGAGAGTTATCGTACGGAACATATGGAATGGTCTTCTCAACCCCCCAGACCTGAATCCGATAGAACGTCTGTTAATCTACCTTGAGAGTTAGATTGCTCCTTTAAGTGATTTTCCAAGGTCGTTAGATGAGCTTGAGCAACTATTACTCCGTGTCTGGCCGTTGTTTCCCATTTCACTGTCCGACAACATAATTGAGAGTATGGAACGTAGCTGCTGCCAATATACTACAACTAGGGAGGGACATATTTCTTATTAATAGCCGTTTTTGTAATGTTGTACCACCCCACATTTTCTTAAAATACTTAAGATGAACGAATCAAGCAAGTCTACCAAGCATTGTATAGATTTAAAATGTTTGCATACTGCAGACTAAGGAAAGGTTAGCATCAAGTTACAAAATCAACTCTAAAACTTTTTAAACGCATTCTGCAGATAAACAGTAAACACGGTATGAAATTTATGTAGAATGAATTCTATCCAAAAAATTAAGCAAATGGTACTCAGGGTTGCTTTGAGGTGATATTTGTAATTCAGGGCTTATGAAACTGAAAAAATTGCTTTTAAATGAAGGCTTCTGTTGGGTAAAAATAAAATTAATATTTGAAATGTTTTGAGGTGAAAAGTTAGAAGATTTTTAATGAGTTTGGAAGACTGGAATGATTAGCGAGCCAAATATGCGGATTTTCGAATCTCTGACCATTTGCGGTTTTTTCAAAATTAGTAGATTTCATGATTCGAAATTCAAATCCATAATTATATTTCATATTCACGTTATATTTATATTGAGATATTAGCTAATAATTTCAGTCTAAAAGGAACATAAAAGGCTGGAATTAAAACATTTCTAATGTCCTTAAATTAGATGACTAAGGGAGCATGGATAAGTTTTAAAATTTCAGCAAAAAGTACTTAAAATATATTGTCTCATAACTTTCTTTTCGTAATTAACCAAACATATTAAATAATTAAATGCAGAAGTAAACATACTTTAAAAGCAATCTTCTGGATTTTCAACGCACATGGAGAAATTAGGCAAAATGCAGATCTAGAAGGAAAAGTCATTAAGAGAATTAAGTTCACCACATTTCAAAACACGTTTAAAGAAACAGTATGCAAATTTACACGGATTATACAAGATATTTTATCAAAACATACTAAGGAATATTGCTTTCCTGATTTTGTAACGCGAAAACTATTTTAGTGTTCAAATGCAATCCCATTGAATAAATCCCATTCGAAGAAAGCAAACCTTAGAGGAGTCGAAATCCAGCTAGTGGCAGTCATGGGACCAAAGTATTTTGTGTATTAAGAGAACTACCCCGTAAATGATAGTGCATTGCGCTCCTATTTCAATGACCTGGGAATACAGAAAAGTTCTTCAATAAACTTGTAGGAAAGTTGTTTAATGAGAGTGTCCTCTAAAATGGAATATCTATTAACCGTAGTTAGACTACGTTTGTCACTCTTTTGCAGTTAAAACGATCAAAACGCCATCCATCCGAAATTGAAGTCGTCATTCGATCGTCCAAGCTCAATACTTTCTTCCAACCGGTTTTGCGGAATTTTTGAATGCCTATATAATCATTCTTTTGTTGTTCTCTTAGTCTTATTACTATTGACTTCCTTCTTGCAGACCAAATGACGAATCTAGAAAATAATGATACGAAGTTTCTGATGAAGAAGTAATCACTTAAATTAAGTAGGCGACTGTTTATTTTCTAGTAGTTTATTTCTGAAGAAGAGAAAATCTTTCGTGCAGAAATTCAGGAAATTCGGAGTTTTTAGGTAATTATGAACAGAATCTGAAGCCAACTAATTCGATGCTATTAGAAGAGAAAATCTAAGCAGAGATGTTTCTGAAATTTTGATTAATATTAGATATATTAAAAAATTGTTAAAAATGGAGACTATAGAAGTAAAATAATATAACGGGTAAAAGGGCGGATATTCATAATTATCCCCGCCCCCCAAAAAAGGAAATATTTGTAGAAAGTTGCAGGGCTTGAATTAAAATTATTAAAATAATTACTTTAAAAATTCAGGAATAAGAAACATCATTTAAATCCTCATTGCAGAAATGACATTACATTTTATTATCCACATACAACCGATAAAATGCTGAGGAATATAAAAAAGAGTGGTCGTAAAAGAAATGTTTCCGAAAGTTTCAAGTTTGTTACAAATATATATTTCAGTTTATTAATTTGTATTATTTTCAAAGTGCAATAAAACATTCTAAAATAGTGCAAATTGTGATACAAAAGGCAGTAATTAACCATTGTATAAATGCAGTCTCATTAAAAAAGGAGATTTACCAATAATCTGAAAAAAATTAAAGAACTTAAGAAGTAAGTATGAAAATGAAAAAAAAAGAGCAGGATCCAAAATAAGTGTTGTTTTTTATACTCTCAATAATATTTAAATTTATTCTAGAGGCTGAATAGATTTACATAAACATTTTCAGTTTTTCGCTAAGAGTCAGTTTTCTTCAAACACCTTCTTCAAAGGAAACGATATAGGAGGGCTGACAAATTTCATCACATTAAAAAGCGCATGTTGGAATTCAGGAAAATTCGAGAGCGGCAACTAGTTTTTACAAAATGCAGATCCATATTACATCATTTAGAAATGAAACAGGTTTGAAATGAAAAAAAGTCCGATTTTAAATAATCATTTAGTGACATTTTCCTTCAATGCATGACGATGTGTGGAAGACAACGCAAAATTTTCTGGTGTTTTTCTCTAATAACAACTAGATGTGATAAAAAGTTCTTTTTTTTCAGTACTTTTTTCTAAATGTTGATATGACACAGCTTTGTAATGCTTAGAAAATTTGGAATTCTTCTTAAATATGCATCACAGCGACTCAAAAGTATCCAATAATTCTCCTGCATACTCGTTCCATGGCAAGTAAGCCGTATATATCTTGACCACAAATTTTATGGATTTAAAAAATTTTCCGAAGGTGACTTCGCTTCTAAACTATGACTAATATCATATTTATTAGGAATTCCTAAAGCTTCCAACTGTTATTAATTTTTCATTAATTCGGACGTCGAATTAAGTTATAAATTATTTTTAACTTGTATCGAATTCTGCGTGATTCCTGATGCAATAATTTCGTTTTATGTTCCGCTTACAGACCGCCCCAATTTAGTTTTTGCCCCTACTAATTCATTAGAAATTCGTAATTCTTCCTGTAAAACATCATCCATCTATCCATTCGCAAAGGATCCGCAAACAAATTTAACTTTTAAAGATGTTTTGCATAAAATTGTTTGATAGATTGATACAACGTTTGTTAAGCCAAAGGAGAATTCGTTAGCTCAGAAGGGCTATTAATTTCGTTTTGGCATTTTGCGTCGATTCACTGTAAATGTCCCTATCACTTGTAACCGGTATCCGTATCACTGTTGCCACCAAATATTATCACCCTGTGTTATATTTAAAGAAACTAAATAATGAAGAATCTGCATAAATGTATGTATGTTTCTCGCATTGTGATAAAACTACGGTACCTACAGCCATAAAAGTTTGAATAATGTAATCCTTTTCCCATTGTGGGCATCTGGAAGCCAAAATCTTGAATTTGTTTTATTATCGATTTCATATTTTGCAACACTTTAGCGAATTTTGGATTAAGAAACTAGACTATATGGAAGCGAGCAATGGCAACACTGCACGAAAAGAAAATCTCCAGCGCGCGAGATTGTGTATCTGAAATTTTGAAGATATGCCCATTTAAAAATTATTTTACGATATTGCTGTTGAATTGAATTTTAAGGTTTAATGGGAAAATCATGATATTTAATAAATAAAGGTAACAGAGAAAACGTTAAAAAATGCCCCTTTTGGTGTAATGTAAGATCTGCAATAGCTTTCAGATTTTTTTTTATTTATTTTTTTTTAATATTTGGGAATAGCATTATTAAATTTCTTAACTACAAAAAATGAAACAAAATAATTATGTTGCGACAATGATCAGCATACGTTTACTAACAACACTGTAAAAAATTAAATAATTTAATGATTTTCATTTGCAGATTGAGTAGCTTTTGTTTACCATATTTCACATATATTATATTTGCATAATAATTGTTCCACTCGCCTGTGAGAGCCGCATTGTACCGCCCTTGTAATATATGTTACTTAAACATGAGTAAGAAAATATGTGCATACTTATGTAGCTTGTTAAAATATTCTTTTAAACTATAGTTATAAGGTTTCTCCTTCAATCTCTTGACTTTCTTTGCGAGCATACGCTGTGAAACACTATGTGGAGGACAGTGAGCAAATCTAGGCTTTGGTGTTGAAGAACTACAAAGTCAGAAAGGAGGGTTTAAAAGTGACCCTTTAATTCAAATAATTACAACTCTCCAACTCGAGAGTAAGCCACTACTTGGGCTGAACTAAAATAATATGAAATAAGTGTGTTAACAAATTCAAATACCTAACTAAATCTTAAGTAGGACGGCGAGGGAAGCTTAACTCTTAGTGAAATGCAATAATGCGAATTCCACTAGCAAACACTGGTAATTGCAAATGCCTATGAAGGCGAACTTTCAGTAGACAGAGGAAATCTTTGCGCGCACAGCCTTACGGCGATAAATCCAAGGCTCTGTCTTTCCCCGAGAGTCGCATGGTGCTGGCACCAGGGTGCCTGGGCCGAAGGCCCTACCCCTCATCGAATATCATTAGTAGGTTTCTAACAATATGTATACAAAAAATAGCTTACATTAAATTAGTAATAGTTTTTTTATGATAATCTTAAATGGAGCAGATGCTCACTAGAGTAAAAAATAAAAGAAGATATATGCAGTATTTACAAATTAAAGTCTATACCTCAGCAGTGGTAATTATAATCAAATGTGCAGAAAGCCGAACGAGCTGGTGGTTCTGAAATAAAATACAGAATTGAGCAAGGAAAAGTGCGCACTTTTGGTGTGACAAAATAGAGGTATAAAGGTTACAAAAGACAATTGAATACAATAGTTCATCTATAGAAACACAGGAGAGAGAGAGCAGCAGATACAAAGAGGGACATTAAATACAGAGGAGATCGGATTATGGCATACAATCGTTGAGTATCGCCATGGGGCGATGGAAATTATTATCGTCATATATATCATAACTATACAAGGTGATGGAGGGATTATTTAAATTATATAATCCATCGAAAAAACGTCTGGCCAGGCGAACACAGAACGACCTGACCAGTTCAATTTTTAATTCTTCATGAATTTTAGCATTCCTAATGTACCATGGGGCACATACAATCTGTCTCAGAACACAGTTCTGAGCTGTCTGGAGTTTTGATCGAATGGACTTATTAGAATACGCCCATACCGGGCATGCATAACAAAGAATAGAACGCAACATGGTTTTGTAGATAAGCAACTTATTATCTATAGATAAAACACTGTT
This sequence comes from Stegodyphus mimosarum, assembly GCA_000611955.2. NCBI lineage: Eukaryota > Metazoa > Arthropoda > Arachnida > Araneae > Eresidae > Stegodyphus > Stegodyphus mimosarum. Next base: position 374,063 of record KK119209.1, on the reverse strand, counting down.
TCGAGCAATTAAGGGGTTAAGTGATGCTTTACGTGCTCGAAACTTTTTCAAACAACATGTAATATGTGGGTTCCATGAGAATCTTTTACTGAGGATCACCCCCAAATAAAGGACTTGCTTGGCCCAGGGGATGGTCTCTCCATAGAGTTTCAGCTGATTTGGAAATTTTTCTTTTTTGGTGAACAAAATTGCTGTGGTCTTGTCCACGTTGATTTTGACCTTCCATTTGGTCAGCCAAGTCTCAAGTAATTGTATGTGATTTTGTAATCGTTGGATTGCTGAACCAACAAATGCAGTTTGAGTCAGGATCGCAGTGTCATCAGCATACATTGCGAGTGTAGTGTTGTCTGTAGTGGGGATGTCGTTCACGTAGAGGTTGAATAAAGTGGGGCCCAAAAGGGACCCCTGGGGGACCCCTGCGAGAATAGCACGGGGGGATGAGAGTGTTCCAGAAACGTGAACAACGAAGTGTCTACCGGTTAGGTAGGAGTGAATAATGTTAGTGATGTGGCCTGGAAAACCCAGGTGGTGTAGTTTGTATATGAGGGCATCCAGCCATACCCGATCGAAGGCCTTTGCTACATCTAAGAAGAGTCCTCCTGTAACTTTTCTGGTCTTCAGTCCACTGGAGATAAGCTCTACCACTCTGTAGAGTTGATGGGTAGTGGAATGCTTGCTTCTAAACCCAAATTGGTATGGGATGAGCAGATTTCTTTCATCAATGAAGTTTTGCATTCTGTTAAGTAGAACAGCTTCCAGGAGCTTGCTAATGGTGGACAACAAACTGATAGGTCTGTAGGACCCTGGATCAGATGGAGGCTTTCCCGGCTTAAGGATAGGTATTACTTTGGCGAGTTTCCAGGACTCCGGAAAGTGCTGATGCTTGAGAATGATGTTGAATACTTTAGTAAGATAGCATATCGTTTTCATAGGAAATCTCTTTACCATCATATTCGTGATTTGGTCGTATCCAGGGCTTTTTCCATTTTTTAGCGTTTTGATGTAACTGCAGACCTCCGACGGCATGACCGAAATGGTGTTGTCTGTGTAGGGGCTTGGAGTAAAAGTGGAGTGAAAGCTAGAGATCAGATGTTCTGTTTGTGTATCACCTATGTTGTTAGTGCGAAACTGAGATTCCAGATGCAATGCTAATCTGTCTTTCCCCTCGTTAACTCCTGCCTTTTAAACTGCTAACAGATATATGCGATTTGCATAAATATCCCGCTCGCGCTAAACTCGGGCAGCAACTGAAACTTTGAGATATCGATAGGAAAGTTCAAACTAAAAATAATTTGGTTAATTAAAATAATGAATGCTACATAGTGAGCAAGAAACGTTCTCCGTATTAGTCAGTAGCTCCGTAGTAGTCTGTATAATGAGGAAGAAAAATTAGCCATGTAAGTTTTAAATTTATTACAGACGAACATTTCATTTCGTTTAAGCAATTAGAATATGAAACATGGTAAATGAATATATAAAAAGGATATTCTGTAATAGTGAATAGAATAAATTGTAAGAGACATGGTGTAGGCTACATCACAGAGGTATAATTTTGCGCATTATTTGCATGTTTGAAGCGCCATACGCTGATGAATTCAAACTGTCTTTTTAAGTGTACTTACTCTGCCTGACTCCAATGCAATGGACTCACGTTTTCTCATTGGACTTTTGTTCAATTCATCCTGAAAGACAGAGCAAATATATAAATATCACTTAACTTTGTAAGATTTAGCATTAACTTGTACCTCCTGTTATAGTGTTATTTGATGAGATTGTTATAAAAAATGCTTTCTCCGTGAAAGACGATTTCATTTTTAAAAAAATACTGGCCACTAAGCGAAATGACGCCCTGCGGCTAAATTCTTACACATCTTACGCGGTCCTAAAGAAAACACTCATCAGGCTACATGGGTCCAAGTATCGGATAAAGCTTTCTCTAACTGCTTCTCACAAGCTTGAAGGATTTTAACACGGATGAAAGTGATGCCACAGAGCACGTTACATTTGGAAATGACTTCACAGGAAGTAAAATCATACTGATTGACATTTGAGAAGAAGTGTCCATATTTTCTCTAGTTCAGTGTTAATCTCCAGATCTTCTTATTCCAAAAAGTGCACGAGCCCCCCCCCCCGAAAAAAAAGACTGTGCTGTGATATGATGAATACCATGCATGTACACTTTAGCCGAACGGCGCGCCCTTTCGTAACTCTCTACGTGATATAGAGTCGAGATTATTTAGAAAAGAATATCACAACAAGGCTTAGATAGAGTACCTGTAAGCCAACAGTAATATTGTGTTATTAAATTTTTGCAAATTATATCTGCTTATTTTATTCATGTTATAATAAAAGCTTTGTCACATACAGCCTAGGAAAACGTCCACATCACCTAAAGTCTAGGTTAAATATGTCAAGTACTCACTTCGAGATTACGTGTATTTCAAATGAATTGCGAATGTCTAAAGCGTAAGTGATTCGTGAGAGAATGTAAGAAGCGTTTTGTTTAATTTATTTTCTTGGAAATTGAAGTTTAGTCATTAATTCCGCTCTTACTAGAAATTATCACGGAATCCCAGGAGCGATTTCACACTTAAGGTCTCATCAAATTGCTCCACCATAAAGGTGTATAGATTAAGATAACCAATTAATTTTGAGTTCACGTATGTTTTTAAAACACTCAGCTATTTTTGTGCCTCACTCTACAGGTCAATTTGAAAATGTAAATTTCCTCAGTAAATAATAATATATCAATTATATTTATGTTAGTAAAACACAGTTTCTTCTACGCAATCACTCTTTCTTTCTTCCAAATATAACAGGCAAAGCTTCTTTCGAAATTTCCACTTGTATGGTTTGGTCATTTGTTTCTGGAAATATCTTAGTAATACTAAAACGCAGTAAACAGTGCAAATGTAGCATTAGTGTACTATAAGAATTCATACTGCGTTTTGAAGTATTATTAACTAGATTTCAACGTAAAGTTTCTCCAAACCAAAATATTAAGTTTTTCAAAATTAATATTTTCAAACTTAACTTTTAAAGCTATAAAGCTTTTCAAACTGTTCTCTATCTTTATATTTTTACATCTCCTTCTGGAAGCTTAAATATTCGACCTTGATTTGTATAAACAATAAATTTTAACTTTATTCTAAAAGGAGTCATAATAGAAGAGAAATTATTGCACGACAGTAGTAATATATAATGTCAACTTACAAATTTTTTACTCAGTTTTTTCTCCATCTCCATGAAACAAGGATACTGAAAACAGTTAAGATAAATATTTGATTCC